>KK502439.1:195556-212294 GCA_000688735.1 Glossina austeni | reverse complement strand
GACGGAAAGACGGGCAGACAGTTTTAAATCGATTCGAAAAGTGATGCAGATAGATAGACAGACGGGCAGACAGTTTTAAATCGATTCGAAAAGTGATGCAGACAGACGGAAAGACGGGCAGACAGTTTTAAATCGATTCGAAAAGTGATGCAGATAGATAGACAGACGGGCAGACAGTTTTAAATCGATTCAAAAAGTGATGCAGACAGACGGAAAGACGGGCAGACAGTTTTAAATCGATTCGAAAAGTGATGCAGACAGACGGAAAGACGGGCAGACAGTTTTAAATCGATTCGAAAAGTGATGCAGACAGACGGACAGACGGGCAGACAGTTTTAAATCGATTCGAAAAGTGATGCAGACAGACGGACAGACGGGCAGACAGTTTTAAATCGATTCAAAAAGTGTTGCAGACAGACGGACAGGCAGGTTTAGATCGATTCAAAAAGTGATCCTGAATCGATATGTAAAATAAAAGTTGTCTTCATCTCAAATGATTTTGGGTGTTGCATAAGCCCGCAGTCACTTAATATGCTCTTATAGCGCAAGTTGTTCGGGTTACAATAATTGCATGTTAAATATCAAATACTTTCAATCATTGCTGTGCAGTGAAAATTACTTATGTCATACTTGGAGAAGGATGTTATAAATTCGCATACGTATATGTTATGCTTCTACGTGTGCCGTAATACGTTCTATAAAACAAAAGGAAATTTGTTTTGTAAATTTCTTTGCCGATTATATCTGAAGTTCGAATCGCACCATCGACATTTGTAAATATCTCTTAAAACTGCAATTCATGCATGCTACGCAATTGTCTCCGAATATATTTTATATCTAATTATGAATCTCAAAGATATATATCCAGCGTTATATAGGCAAGAAACCAAGTTTCTATGAGATCGCAAGGGTAGCTTAACCTGTTTACGAGCATACGATCGTATGGCTTTGCCATGGACCCTTCTTCATTATATCCGTGAGCAAAGGGTAAGGGGCATATTCATTATGTCAAAGCATTTGTAACGCCCAGAAAGAAGCTTGAAGGACCACATAAAGTATATATATTTTTGATCAAATAATGAATCGATTTAAGCTTTTCTGTCTGTCCACCTGCGTAAAGTTTGTTGTACACATTCTCCTGATCACAAAAATGAAGCTATCTGATTAAAATGTGGCAGAAAATATTGGAAATTCTTGTACGCAGGTTGCTGTTGAAAATGGACCGAATCAGTCCAGCAACACGCTTACAGAAGTAGCACGTAAAGTGAGAGCGCTTTTGTTTTTCAAAAGGAGAAAAATTTGTTTTTTTCTCATTACTCGCAAATAAATTCATAAAAATCTGATCGTATATTCTGTGGCCGATGCTATGGCACCCATACAAAAATGGGAAATATAGACGACACCCACCCTTATTATAGTGTATCGAATTCTAAAGTTTATACATTCATGGCCTGGATAAAAGTCGAAATGCACTTAAGTAGTTTCGTCTTCTGGTCTGTCCGTCTGCCCACCAGTGTAGATTCGATAGTAAGCCTGTTCTTGCTCGAATTTGCAAAAGAAATGGAAAATGCCGCAAACTGGTCAATGGTCACGTCTACAGTGCAACAAAAACTGAGACTAAATTTGTTGTCCGTGTTTTTTGCTCGTCGCTCATAAACTGCAACAGATATACGACATAAATTTCCACTTCTAGTTTAAAAACAATTAGAAAAAATCCGTCATACCCCGTCATAATATCATAGAGTATTGAAATTAGTTTTTCCTCTTTTTAGGATAACAGTGATGGGTATAAAAGATTCGGACACAGTCGAATACGATTTTCTTACCAGTTTGGATTAAGATTATCGGTAATCACTGAATAGCGTATGAAGTGTCCTAACGTGATAAATCGTAAAAATAAAACAAGAAATAAAAAGGAAAAGCAATAAATAGCCGAGAAACCTTCTTCTTCTTAAGAAGACAGACTAGAGAATTAGTAGATAAAACGTCAAAGATGATGACGAGGAAAGGGTAGAATTTATTTTCAACTTATAACGTAATTAAGCCGTACAGTTCTTATGTCGATTATGGGCACTAGTATGCGCAAAGAATTTGAAATGAGATTAAGAAATATTTCCTCAATCAGTCCCCAAAATGGTCACATGTTAATAACAAGCATCACTCGCGGGCATATGAGAATTCTCAAGAGATAGGTAATGCCATGACGTATGCATCACGTATCACGTATCACATAATATGTATATAGCAGCGAGTGTTTTACATACTCGACGGGGGAGAATAGCAGAATCGAGTAAGTCACGTCACTTATTTACTCTCGTCGTTTGTCAACAAGACGCTAAGAATTTGAAAAATTTTTCTTAAAAAACAAATTTGATGTCTGGGTCCCTTTCACTCGCCATAAAATTAAAATTCTTTGACAACATTTTTTTGTCTATATAGAATTGTTTCTAATCCTCACCGGCTCCTTATGTAGAATGTATGGCCGGTAAGGTATTTAAAAAAATAGAACCATTTTATTAATTCTGTCTTGCTTTAATTATTTTTTATTTATTTATTATTAGTTTTTATTTTGTTTAATTTATTTTTAATTAAACCTTCTTTTTTTGTTTTTTCTTTTTTTTTTTTTTTGTTTATTTATTTTTAATTAAACCTTCTTTTTTTGTTTTTTCTATTGTATTTGTTTGCTTTTATTTTATTTATTTTTATTTCAATTATTTATCTTTACTCAATTAATTTTTAATTTATTTATTTTCAATTTATTTCATTTACTTATATTATATTTATCTATTATCCTTATTCCATTTTATTTTACGTATTTCCATATATATTTTATTATTATTTAATTTTTTATTTATTTATTTATTTATTTTTTGTTATTATTATTTTTATTTATTTTTATTTCCTTTAGTAATATTTATTTTATATATTTTTATTTTGTTTAATTTTTTTCGTTTATTTTTTTTTATTCTATGTATATTATAATTTAAAAAATTTTTTTTTTTTATTTATATGCTATCTTTTTTTTTATTCATTTATTTGAATTTTATTTTTTTTTTTTATTTTAATTTATTATCATACATTTTTATTTTCTTTTTCCAATTTTCAATGTTTTCAGTTCGCAACCCCTTAAAAAAGAAAAGTATATATAATTAAATAAAATCAGTTCAAAATCTCGTCCCTATGTGCAAAAAAAAGAAAGTAAAAAATAGGTAAATAATATAATGCAGCCAATTAAATAGAAACAAAATCTTTTTGAATAGAGAGAACTATATACGATATGTTTGATATAATATGCGTTCAATTAATTTCCAATCTATCCTTTTATCAAAAATCATACGTAAGTTGGGAAAGAAAGCGAAGAAAGAAAATACTCGGCTTAACTAGCGACCTGTTTGGAATCCTTCAGTACTTACATGGAGATCTTAGAACGTAGTTTGGATTCCGAAATATTGACGTATTCACTTTAAAGTACATACGAGTTTTTTTTTTTTTACCATTTGTAAACATTTAATAGGTTACGAGGTCTCGTTGAATTTTGAATTAAGTAGGATATGAATTGTTTCGCTTTCTTTCCGCCTCTCCACACTTCTGATGCAGATAAAGCAAAAAGAACAAAAATAAATAAATAATAAAAAAAAAAGACAAGAACCAAGAACCAACAACCAACAAGCAAGCATTCAAACATTAACCCAAATTTTCAAGATCAATTATCAAAAGTGTCTACTTTACCTGTTTTTTTTCTCTCTCTCTGTTTCTCTGATTGTTTCCTCAAGCATGCATATAAGTGTCATCCATCTTTATGTATATGTACGTTCGTATATATAATATGCTAACTTGGAAATTATTATATTTTAATATAATGTCTAATGTCTGTGTTTTATGCGCCAGTCAGCCACCCACATCCGCACAAACAGACGAGAAAGAAAACATTTCGAGTTCGTGAAGAACACTTGAAGAAATAACAAAAATTTTGTATGCATGAGAAATGCATTTCAACTGATGTAAAAGGTCAGAAGGATATGGAAGCAAAAAAAAGGGGAAATGAAAAAATATTAAGAATTAAAAACAAAATATGATGTGCAATAGTTTAGTCTGTTGTGCTGTAGAAGACTTTCTTCTTAGCATTTTTTTATAGTGTGAAAGAAAGAAAAAAAAAAAACAATGAAACCAAAGCAAGTAAGAAGAGTGTAGTCGGTCAAGGCCGACCGATTAAATACCCTACGTCAGACTGTTTAACAAAGTTTTCATCCGAACGTAGGATCCCGAAATATTACTACTTAGTCATTTTTGACGAGAAGTTTTGAAAATTACAATTTTTTTCCATACCACGACTTTTCCGAATAGGGCATATGTCCGAATATGTCATAACACGTCAACTGTACTAAATTTCATCAGAATTTCTCAAAACTTGCCATCTGTAGCTAGAACAGAAATATACATAGACAAATATCAGACGGACGGATGGGTAGACAGGCTTATGTCAATTCAGATTATGACCCCAAATCGATCGGCATAATAAACGGTGGATGTATCTTAAGTCCTTCCGCGTGTTACATACATCCGCACTAACTTAATATACCCTGTACCTATACATATATTGCGGCACGAAGTAAACCAATTCTCGTTTTATTGCCAAAAGGAAGACAAACTACGTTAAAAATTGATTTTTCAGAAAATTCGATGGAGAACAGAAAGTAATACGTTTTTCTTGCATTTCTTATAAATGTTTTGCTTTAGTTATGCCAAAAAAAGAAAAAAAGAAAAAAAAAAAGTGATATATAATATCGATTACACCCTCACAGCGTAAGAAATATATTATAAAACCTGACATGTGTCCTTACAATTGCTTTATTCGTAGCTATTCCACTTTTTTCATTGCAATCATTTTAAAGACGACGGAGCATAGCTGCTAGTAATAGCGATAATAACACCCACTGAAATTCTAAGATGGGACATCATTCTACATTCAAAGCAGTTTTCAAGCTGCCCTATGAAATGCATTAATAGTCTACAAAAGTGTAATGATAAGTAGTGCACATAACTAACGGTAAATGTCTGAGGTGAGGTATCGTTCGAGTGAGAGTGTTTTTCTTTGAGTCAAATGCCAAGTCGCCCAAGACGTAACATTTAAGTGGTCTAAGGTTATGCAGAGAAGGGGCGGCGATTCTTTGAAGCTGGGCATTGTTCCACGTCGAGTAAGAACATTTCGCTTTATCTGAAATGAAAAATATTACTAAGGTGAGGTATTGCTCCCCATTCCATGATGTTTGTCGTCTTATCGATTAAGAACTTTTTACCTAGCGTGAAATGCAATGAAGACAAAAGGATGTCAATTTTGTACTTTCTAATGATATGCAGAATGAATTATCTCCGGTTAGGTAGGCAGGTGAAGTGCAAAATAGTTCAAAATTGTTTGCATGTTGTGTTGAAGACGAATATTGTACGTTATACGAAAGGTGTTACTATGAGGTGAAATATCGTTCCCGATTCAAAGTGGAACACGGGCGGAAAGGAGTCATCGTTCTTGGTTCTTCGTTCGGCTTTGTCTATAATATAAACATAACGCTTGCGTGGAATATATTGCTCGTCAATGGTAGGGATAGAATGAATTCGTCTAACGAGAAACACAGCCGACAATGTTCGGTGAATATGTGAAATGGATGCGATTCCTCATTTCCGATTCATCGGTTTATCGAGCGGAGACCTTTTCCTTTATGTGATGCCACCAAGAAAAGTAAGTTCGAGTCGCCTAGTAATTCCAAAAGTGGTTAATGTCTTCTGAATGTTTGAGATGTGATGCCATAAAAATACAAAAAAAAAAGAAAACAATGAAACTGAAGCTGTCTGATGAATGAAACATTAAATTGGGATCTCATCAATATATCCGGAAGAGTTGAGGCAAATAGGATAGGTTTTAACCCCAACAAAACTTAAAGCTGCTTCCTAATGCACGAGAGATGTGGTGAACAACCGCTCCCTTGCGATGTTTTCCTTGTGGAAGAGTCGACAAGTCTTGATGTTCTAAGCATGAGCATACAAAAGAGCATGTGTCTGAAATGTCAAAAGACGCCGTCAAGGGCTTCGATTTTTTAAAAGCCCATTGAGTGCTATTTCGTCCTTATGTTTAATCATATTCACGGCAAGTCCTACGCAGATGTAAAAGAAATTTGTCCTTCAGCGGAACTACATGGCTTTCTGAGCTTTCTTCCCTACTCTTCCTGGAGCTTCCTGTATACAAAACGCACTAACTAACACTAATGCGACTTGTGGTTTTTCACTTTACTGCCCGCCTTTAAAACCACCTAACAGCAGTGGTCTTTCCCACTACACCTGATGTTTCCAGTTTCAAGTCGATCGTTCACAAACATTGCTCCCTCCTTTCTACAATCATTCTTGATGAGAATCGAGACCACATGCACAAAGAAAAATAAATTTTCTTTTTTGTTCATCGCCATAAAATATTGCGATAAAGTTTCTTAAAGTTATGCGTAAGTTTTTTTTTTTTTCTTTTAATTACGTCATGTTTAGAACGCGTATAAAATGAACTCAATTTAATATTTGAAATAAATTTCTAGTAAAAGTTTTATAAGCAGTTTTATCATTAATTATAAACAAACTTTCGATAATAAAAAGAAACGATAAACAAGACAGGAGGACAAGACACTATAACAGACAACAACAAGATATCGATAAATGTGTATGTGACAGTAATAGACTGGCAACACAGTGAATTTGAGGAGGAGGTTATCAAGAGAATTTTTCCATTTTTCAAACATTACTTTGCGTCGTATCCAACTGTGTGTGCTCTGAATAGAAAACATCATCTATTGAACGGCATCAGTAAATATGTTTCCGCTACACAAACTTTGACGGCTACAGACGAAAAACTTTATATTGATATATATTTCAAGGTTGTGTTGTTTCTCGAAATGCAGATATATTTTAATTAAAACTAACTATTCCTTCAATAGTGCCATATGGATAACTGACAGCCTGTAGGAGCCCATCATCAGCAACGGGAAGTAGAATATCTCTACGGTATACAAAAAAAAAAAAAAAAAACCCAAAAGGAATATAATTGTTTTTCTCTTCTTAATTGCTTTGCATAGAGGCTACGCTCTCGGAGGAAAAGGAAAATAAAAATTATAATAAAGTGCTTATAGGAAAAGTTACATAAAACAAGAGCTTCTTTTCCTTCAAAGTATGAAAGAAAAATTAAGAATTTCTTTTTTTTTCTTCTTTCTTATAATTAATTTTTATTGTAATTAATTAGAAGGAAACTTTTTTATTCGCACTTATATCTGCAGGGAATATATTAACGCGCTCTCTGCTCACTTCAAGGTGGAGGGAAGATTTCTCTTAAAATATTTGACGCATCCTTGTCTTAAAGGCAGCGGCAACGGCAACGACAGCGTATTCCAGTACCAAGCTGACCGAACATTCACCCAAAAACTTAGATATGCGTGGGTTTCCCATTCGATCTAGAAAATTTTGGCGATTCGTTCAAGAGCTGGACGCCTTCGAACTGAAAGATTTTATTCTAAATTTTAACTGGGGTCATGGAAAGTGAATTTCAAAAAAAAAAAAATGAACGAAAGAGGAAATGTGATCTCTGAGTCTCACGGTTATAGTCACAGAACGTGTAGTGCTGTTGACAATCAATTATTTGGTGAATATTTTCGTCCAGTTTTGTTTTCACTCCGTTCAAAATTAATCTACGGCCACGCTACGCAGGCTAAGAATGAACTCACGACTCACCAGAGCAAACTTGTCTGTTATTACTTATAATACGCGATTTTCTTAAGATTTATGCGAACGATACAAAGAGTCGCAACAAAATGAACTCTCGATAGGTGCTAGAAAAGTACCAAAGTTTTCAATCAATGCCCCAACTTTTATCCCTTATGAGACATTAATTAACCACTTTTCTAATAAAAAATATTCTAATAATCAATCGATTAATGATCTGGTTTTTATACCCATCACCAGATGAACTGAGTTTAATATTCCGTCCCGAAAATCGAAAAAAAAACCTGTTGGAGATCGCGTAACTGTCCGTGGTCGTAATTATCGTAAAAGTTAAGTCATGTTTGTTCGTCTGTCCGCCTGTCCATCTGTTGTGCGTGCTCGCGCCGCTCATCCTTGCAAAGAAGCGAGATAGGTAGCTGATCCTCCTGACATAAACTAATTCTTATTTGAATGGCGAGAGGTCGAGTTGGTCAAGTTATGTCAAGCGCTCTCTACAAGAGGCACCCCGCGATCCGCCAAACATGGAGAGGTTAATGCAATGGGCTCGTGCCTATTTCTGGCATGAAACAGGTCCCCCAGAAACGGAGGGGGACAATGCTGAGAGTGTGTAACCCTCGAGCTGAGCGTTCTTTCCTCCTTCTCCTCCTCTTATTTTTTTTTCTTCTCTTTTCTCTTGTCCCCGAAATCTTGTTCCACGATCAAAGCCGGTTAAGGATAGTACGCAATAGTACGCAAATAGGCTTATAAGGGCATTGGCCGAAAAATTGGTCCATTCTAAAGGATTTTCAACAGCGTCTGCCCGATCAAAGCCGGTTAAGAATAGTACGCAATAGTACGCAAATAGGCTTATAAGGGGATTGACCGAAAAAGTGGTCTGTTCTAAAGGATTTTCAACAGCGTCTGCCCGATCAAAGCCGGTTAAGAATAGTACGCAATAGTACGCAAATAGGCTTATAAGGGGATTGGCCGAAAAAGTGGTCTGTTCTAAAGGATTTTCAACAGCGTCTGCCCGATCAAAGCCGGTTAAGAATAGTACGCAATAGTACGCAAATAGGCTTATAAGGGGATTGGCCGAAAAAGTGGTTCGTTCTAAAGGATTTTCAACAGCGTCTGCCCTTGGGTGCAGGCGTATCAAATGTCATCGAAATATCTCAAAATTTGGAGACTAGAGATTGACGGACGGACAGACAAGCTTGAATCTATCAAAAATTGATTCTGAATCGATCAGTATAATGAAAGGTGGGTCTACCTCAAGTCCTTCTGGGTGTTGTATCCGCACAAATTTAAAAAAATTCTTTGTTGTTTTCATTCGCCTCGTCGTCGTTTATTACTTGCAATAGTTATGCAAATAGTTAGTTACACGCTAAACTTATAAATTGTAATTAAACGTCTAAGTCTTCGTCTCTATTATTTTACATAGTTACATATATACGCATACATACACATATACATATATGTGCATGTGTAAAAAAGTTTTTTTATAGGAACGAAAATATATTGTTTTTCTTTCTTCTTGAAAGTGTTTTGTAAAAGGTTTATTTCAATTAAAATTAATTGTTCCCTTCTTTTCTTTTCTTTTTCTCTTCCCGTTTTCTCTTTTTTCTTTTTTGTTTCGTTTCATTACAGCCGCGTCACCTTGCCATTAACTGTGGAAGAGGTTAGTTACAAATGGATTGCCATTGCCATCGTTGTTCGCTTAACTTTTGTTTATTGTGTGTTGCTTTTCATTATCCAAAACAAATAAACACCTACTACATCTACCCACACGCATATGGGTTAAAGAGAAGCGAGAAAGAGAAAATGAATTCCACATCAGCTGCACATGAAATCCTTTCTCTTTGCCGTCGCCTCTGCTGCTGCTGCTGTTGTTGTTGCTGCTCTTCTTCCTCCTCCTCCTCTTCCTCCTCCTCCTCCTTTAATATCCCTTTTCCGTGTTTAGCGTAAGCGTAAGCGACACCACCGCAAGTATTGTGTAATGAATACCCATACAAACAAAATCCTTAACTATTTTAAATGTTTTTTTTTTTTTTTTGTTCTTTTTTGTTGGAAATTAAGTTACAAAGAAAATATGTGTTGAAGGGGAAAAATAATCCATTAATCTCACTGATTTGCGGATTTTTTCTATTTTCATTTAATTTAAAATAAAAAAAAAAAAAAAAATAAAAAAAAACTTTTTGATTTTTGCTTTTATTTCTTTCTATTATTATTGTTTTAGTATCAAGTTGCACAATTGTATTCAGTGGCGGAAGCTTCAAAGAATGAGACCGGCGGTGGGGAAGGTATTGAAGTATTAAAAAATGAACCTTTCACTAATCATCCGTTATTGGGTAAATATTTTTGTGATAAGATTAAGATTTTTAATTGAAATTGAAATTGAAATTGAAATGTCTGTGTGTTGTTGTTGTTGTTGTTGTCTTGCGTGTTTTTCACTCGTCTTACAGGTGGAAAATATAGTTCTGGTCAATATACATACAAAATATATCATTTGGCTTCAAAAGTTCCAGCATTTATAAGACTGTTGGCACCGCGAGGTTCACTGGAGATACACGAAGAAGCCTGGAACGCTTATCCATATTGTAAAACAGTAATTACGGTATGTATGCAAAAGAAGACCGTTTCTCAAAAGTCTATTCGCCGTAATTTCATTGCCTTAACTTTTAAATAAACGATCCCCAGTACAGCGTACCATTCATTTGTATGCGAAGAGTTCAATCCGTCATTAAAAAGGCCTGCTAAACCATTTGCAGTCATCTTTCTTACTGTAATCTAAAGACATGGCTCACTTAAATAAGTCCAAGCGGCGATTAGGTGACTAAACTTTAATGCCTGTAGCGTATCTCGTATGATATGAATTTCTGATATATATAAATATATATATATATGTATATATCTAGTATATATATATCAGTTGTATTAATATAAATTCTTTCCGTTGAAATTGCTTGCTTTTTGGATAGAGGACACATTGACATTGATGCTAGTACTGCATAGGTTTTAGCTAATTACACGTAAAGGTCGTGGACGGTTGCACTACTGCGCTTGGGTTTGTCGTACAGTATCCATCTTGCATCGCCCGAAATATTTCGGTGGGTCCTTGCTTTTATAGCGACTTGAGCAGACTTGTAAGCAGACGTTAACTATTTGATGTTTATTCTCTTCGATTAGTGTTCTTGAGGAATCCATTTTCCTTCCCCTATACTATCGAGCTGATTACTGCTTGCTCTCTGCAAATAACATATTGAATTTTTATCCCAAGCCTACTTAATCATATTCATGATGTATGTGAGCTGCATTTTTTGCTAGCTTAGAGAAGAATGACCCGCAATATCTTAAATGCTTCATGGCGACATCCACCCACTTGCTCTTTGATGTGCACTGAACGATAGCCTGGACTGGACTACAAGCATCAATGTCCAAGTTACCTACACACAACATTTCGAAACAATTGAACGGGTCGTTGTGAACGCGTTTTATGGAGCGATCAAATCCTATGAAAACGAGTTATTAGTAAACCTTTTATATCTATATCAGATCGAGGAAAAATTTCGTGGCGTGGCGTTTTTTCACCAAAATATCGAAACCATTTTACTTATTATTTGAAATCGATGCGCCATTTGAATGACTTGTTGCTGCCATTTTGCTGGTAAAACCAGTGTAATACACTTAAGGACACGAGTTCGGAACCCAGTTGCATAGCATATTACTTTTAAAGAATAATAGTGCAAAAAATGCCAATCCTTGTTGGTTGAGATCGCATGCTTTGACAACCGAATTACTCAAAAATATTTTTAAAAAATATTTTTCTTCAGTAAATCGATCGTATTACAGTATCTATCTGATATCGGCCTATATAACTAACTGTAAAATGTAAAGCGAGAACTCGTGATAAAAGTATTCAAAACGATTCTCTACATATATGTGCTCGCGGGCTTTTATACAATCGCTATTAATTTTTTATTACGGTTTGTTGTTAAAAAGTTTCCTTTTTGTTTATAGAATCCAGGGTTTATGAAAGAACGTTTTTTAGTACAAATAGACTCTTTGCATACGGCCGATTACGGCGATTTTAATAATGTAAGTTTATAATGAAAACAATGTTAAACTAATGCATTTTTTTGTTCTGTATTTTTGTTTTCTTTTCTCTCTTTTTCTATATTTTATTATTTACTACTAATTATAATAATACGCTGTGCTATAAATCAACTCTCTATGGTGTCGGCTATATATTCTGTGTTATAACTCTTTTCAATAAAAATAAACTAATAATAAATGTATTTATAATCGTAATACGGTAATAATGACTGTGATGGTTGGTTGGTTCGTTGGTTGGTTGGTTGGTTGGATGGATGGATGGATGGATGGATGGATGATGTGATGACTAATGTATTGTATTTTATTTATGTTGAATATATTAAATAACATTGCCTTCAATATGCACTCCATACGTGTTGCTATATATGTGTAATGCCGCCTTCCATGTAAATGGAAATTAATCGCCATTTATTTGAACAGAATCCCGGTTATATGAGAGATAATTTTATTATAATAATTGAATCACTTCATCTTGCCGATGTTGGTGATCAAGAAAATGTGAGCTTCTTCTTATTGCTGCATTGTTATATGTTTTTCTTAATTAATTATATTATTTATAAAAATAAAAATTGTGGTATGTTTTTTTGTTATACCCTACATCACTTGTGGTACAGGGTATATTAAGTTTGTGCGGACTTTTATAACAAGGGGTAGAACCATCTTTTATATTTATATACCTTTTATACAATCGATCTAAGCCTGTCTGTCCATATGTCCATATAAATTTGTTATCAAGTTACAGGTCGCGAGTTTTGAGATATTTTGATGAAATTTAGTACACTGACGTGTTTTGATCTAAGGACGAACATTATTGAAAATGGTGTGGATCGGTCCACTTCTTCGACCGTTTCCCATAAAAAGCCCTATTTCGAAAAGTCCTTACATGGAAAAAATTGCAATTTTCACGGCTTCTTAACGAAAGCGGCTCAGTAATACAATTTCGCCATTACAAATTCTTGTGAAAACTTTGGACCGGTTGCGGCAATTTTTGGAACCCCTTCTCATAAAACGAAAACTCATGTTCATATGACGAAAATTTCTAATTTTCATGTTGGAAAAGAGATCATAATAGTAAATTCAAATAAAAAAAAATTAACCGTTCCAAATTTGAACGTCTCTGGCTATTTTTTGTATCCTAGAAAAGGATTTTCATGAAAATTGACCATTGATAGGGCATAGAAGTCTAAATTTTCATACGTTATGATGAAAATTAACCCAGAATAGCAATTTGATATAAACATTAACTCTACAAAATTTGGACCACCCACACCGATTTTTGGATCCTACCGTATGTAAGCATTTTCATGAACATTTTTGGTTTTTAGGTTAGAAAAGTTTACATATTTGATGATGAAAATTGATCCGTAATAGTAATTTGATATAAAAAATAACTGAACTAAATTTTGAACACTTGCCTCAATTTTCGAATCTCTTGGGCACAACCCTTCTTACAAAAAGTAAGCCTTTACAGTTCCACCATACTAAGTTTATATAAAAACAGGATATAATTTTCGTGTTCTATAGCAAAAATAAGAATTGTGTTAGACAGTGTGATGTAGGATATTTAATAGTCGGCCTGGCTCGACTATAGTGTTTTCACTTATTACAGAATAATGAACTTAGATTTAAGTAGAGATTTCTTTATTTTGTGAATAATTCCTTCGAAATAAATCCTTTTTTTTTTTTATATAATATTTTTATTGAAAATAACAATCGTTTCATTACTAAAAAAGGTGCATGAGCTGCCTCCTGAAAAGCTAAAAATCCGCGAAGTTGTTCATATCGATATCGCCAATGATCCCGTTACTCCAGCGGATTATAAACTTGATGAAGATCCCACAAAGTATGTTTATTAAAATATATAAAAATATAGCAAAATTTTTTTTGAATTTTTTTTTTTTTTTTTTTTTTTTTTTTTAGATTTCAGTCGACAAAAACCGGTCGTGGACCATTGGTTGAACCCGATTGGAAATTAAAAGTGCAACCCGTAATGACTTGTTATAAGTTGGTTACGTGTGAATTTAAATGGTTTGGTCTTCAGGGAAGAATAGAAAATTTCATACAGAAATCTGAACGACGATTATTCACAAACTTCCATCGGTAAGTGTACTGTGGAGGTTCAAGTAATTGCATACAGTTTTGGATCTACTATCGAAGATCGTTTTTGTGATTGGGCCCGTAAGCTACACGTATTTAGGCCGCACGTTGAAAACTTCATTTGAACAGCCGAGTAGATAAAAATAGCTGTTACCACTGTGTGTGTCCGCGGTTTTAAATAGCGCTGCGGTAGAGCATACTTGATTGTAGCTATGGCACTGACAAAGCCAGTCAACTGTATCGAAAGAGATCGAACGGTATAATCGTATACTCGTCAAGCATAGACTGTATGTAAGGCGAAATTAGACTGAAACGACTTGACAAAACTGTTAGGCCGAGTCGAAAGTATCTTCCGATGCAGTTAGGTAGAATCTGTTGATCGTATTCACTCACTATAAGTCATCGAAACAAACGAGTTTTTATTTTCATAAATTCCGTTTTGGGAAGTGCGACCTCAAAAGGCAGGACGGCCTTCCGCCTTTCAACAAGAGCACGCTAATCAACAAGAGATATAGCAAAAAGTTTGAATTCTTCACAACGAACTCTTAAATTAATATAATTTTGTGATTCAATGAAAACAAAATCAATGTCTGATAAGAAAACGGAAGTTACTTATGGCTCGATCTAATATTTTCTAAAATATATTCATAATAATACCATTTTATAAGGAAATCCCACAAGGACGTATGGAAAAATCATGACCTATACATTCGTCGCAAGCACTTAAGTGAGGCCGTTTATGGCGGCTTTGTCAACCTCACCTATATATCGCTGTATAAGTGCGAGATAATTGCGAACTAAAAACTATTTCTGATTCTTACAGTTCTGACTACAGATCTAAATGAAATGTTGTCCATTTAAAAATTGGTGGCTTGTTAGAAAGAATTCTGAAGCGATTTCTTTCTTAGTAAAGGATTTAAGAAAAGGGGATTAAATACGCTTTGATGCTACGCCTATCGAATTGAAATTTTCATTTCTTTCATTAAATAGATAAAAATCGTCAATTTTTTTTATTATTAATGGGCTTGTCAACGTTTCGCTGGCGATTCTCAAGTTTATATTAAAAGCTATATGTCGGTCGAAGAAGGCTTGTGGTGGATGGTGCGCGGCAAAAATGTAATCTTTTTTTTTCACTTTTATAATTACAGTCAAGTATTCTGTTGGATGGACCGTTGGCATGGCCTAACAATGGACGATATACGTGCGATTGAAGAGAAAGTAAAAGAGGAATTGGATAAACAACGTAATGAGGGCGAAGTGCGTGGTACTAGAGCCGATTCGGATTAGGATTATCTCCTATAAATTAAAATCGATAAGGCTTTCTTTCATATTATTAAAGCAAGAGTTTTTAAGATTAAAAACAGCAACAACAACAGCAACAACAACAACAAACAGAAAACAGCCGATTAGAATAACATTTAAACAAATCAAACAATCGTAAAGCAAAAAAGTAAAAAAAAGAGAATTATAAAAGAAAACACAAGAGAAAGAATGAAAAGAATATAAGATTCCCTCCTTTTCTAAGCTAAATGCCTGGCTCTCTTATTTTGAAAACAATTTATAAATATAATAATGTCTTCTAATGAATTTTGTTCCTTTATATAAATTTTCCTTTTCTTTTCTTTTCTTTTTTTTTCTTTTTTATTTTACTTTTTCTTTTGCAAGCAAATTATTTAATTACTTCTATAATTATGTTAAATATAATTTACTGAATTAAAATAAGAAAATGTAAAAGGAAACACCAATTGTCCGAAAGCAATAGTTTTTTAAGACGTAAATAACTTAAAAAGAATTTTTAAACAAAAATGAATGAAAAGAAATAAAAAATAAAATAAATAAATAAATAAAAGTTTATAATAAAAGTAAATACTATTGTGCACGTGTGAGCAAAGGCGTTTAGTAAGTTTTAACATTTTACTTACTTATATGAAAGACAGCCACTACTGAGACATCATTGCCTAGAGACAAATACTTCGCTTATCATCCATCAACAATACAAATAATTACCAGACCGAAAAGTATGGTAATATTAAATTTGCACTTCCTTTCCCAATATCCAGAGATACGCTTCAGAGACCTCAATATTAACATATATTCCTGTTCAGTCTGTCTGCTGTCCTGTCTGTTACTGCAAAGATGGCGATTTGATAGTTGGTTACAAATAAAATTTGAAAGCAAATATTTACTTAAACCTCATTATTAGAATGAGCATAAATTGATCCGATCCGCTTACCAGCAAGCTCGCTGCAGTGAGAAGCTAGAACTTAAAAAACTAGTTTCCGCGGCCATTTGAAACGTCAGTGTAAAAGACGTTTTAATCGACCGATTGATATTTCCATAATTACCACAACATATCGAAATTCTCCTCTGCTTCACCACAAACTGATTACAATTTTTTTCCATTTATTTATTTATTTATTTATTTCCTTTTTACTTTTTTATAATGAAACAGTTTTTGAGTTTAATTTCAGCATTTTGTTTTTTAAGTGAGTTCGATGCTGATTGCAAAAAAATAAAATAAATAAATAAATAAAATATTTAAAAAAAATTCTTACAACACAAAAAAGAAAAAAAAAAAAAACTTACAAAACGCATATGTCCATAGAAACATAATTAGTCACGTCAAAGTTTGATAAAATGTATTATTTAAAAAATATCTATAAATAGATGGATATATATATACATTTGTTTCTTATTGTGTTTTATAGAAAATATTCGATTTTAAATTCATTTAATTAATTTTCAGCTAAAAATTTGCATTTCAGCAAAAAGAAAATAAATAAGTAAATTAATAAAAAAA
>KK502439.1:179374-195086 GCA_000688735.1 Glossina austeni | reverse complement strand
AAAAAAAAAAAACAATGACGTTATTTAAAACAAATTAAATATCAGGTGTAAAGTTTATTTCTTTTTAAAGAGTTTTCCCATTTTTCCAATAAAGTTATAATAAATCAGTGAATAACCAACAACAATAAAATAAAACGCAACACAAACAGTTAGCATAGACAGACAAAACCTGCAGACAGTGACAGAAACACCTCTCCGCACTTAATATATATTAATATAGCATAGATGAAACATAATAATAATAAAAATAATAATAATAATAATAATAATAATAATAATAATGAACTTATGTATGAATGTCATTTTAATTACAACAAAAAATTTAATTTAAAATGGAAAAAAAAAATTCTGAGAAGAGAAAATGAATTCCCGATATAGATAAATAAAATTGAAAAAGAAAGCAAAAAAACCTCAATCCGTGAGTAAATTAAAGTCAATTTTAATGGATTCTAAAATTTTTACTATTCTGTGGTCATGGAAGGTGGTGGGACAGGTGGATAGTGTTATAGCATTACAATCATACAAATATTTGTTAAGGCATTTACTTTTTTTGTATATTGAATATACATCCAACTCTTTTTTTACACGGCGGGCATATATAGGGGCAAACTGGGCAAAAAATTGTAAAAAATCCGAAATATGGGATATTTTTAAAAAATCGTGCAAAACAGCAATAACGAAATCGATATAATATATTTATAGAAAAAAAAATAATTAAATTTACAGTACTGGGAAAATTCAGTCCATAAGTACAAAATATAAAAATTGAAATTGAAATTGAAATTAGGAATAAAAATACGCTTCGCAAATATTTATCGTTACTTGATAGCAAGTGTGCACGTTTATTACGGACTGAACCATGAAATGCTATCTACCATCAGTAAATAAGTCGGATATCTCTAGTACTGGCTAGTAAGGCACCGCCAAAATTGGAATTAACGAAAAAAAGTTTTTTTGTGCGATTCGCGCTAGAACGAGAAATTCGCGCAGAAAAGTGTATTTCAAAGTTTTATTTCAAAATCGAGTAAGCAGACGGTGTACAAAAAGATTTGGGTGTTTAATGAAAGCTTGAAAGTAATGCAGGAGTGTGGAAACGAAGTGTAATTTAAAAAGTGCCTCTTTTATCAGCCTATTTGCGGGGTTAGGAAGGAGAGAAGAAACTTGAGCTCCAAACTTCAATCAATACTATGACTCCTTAGTCATCGTAGTGTTCTTAAGGCTGTTCCAGAGTACTCTTACCGCAACATTTAAAACGAATCTTGTAATTCGTTTAGTAACGCTGTGCTCTGGACGTGCGCAAATGTCTCTTATCGTTCCAGAGTAGTTCAACGTGAAGTGCATGCTATTCCTCTAACTATAATCAACGTTATAGTTTCATTGCATTTCATTGCATTGTATTTCGCAGAGAGATAATGTCCGTTAGCCTAGCGTTAGCCTAGCGTTAGCCTGGAAACTTGTAAGTTGCAAATTGTTCTAACTTCATCTCCGTGTGGCTTCTATAATCAAACTTTGAGCGAGCGGGTTAACGATTAAAAGTTTCAGATAACCATAGAGCGAACTTGTTAGGTAACGGTTAAATCTTTTGGATAATCTTGTCAGTTAACCATCAAACCCTTTAAATAATCTTAGAGCGAGCGTGGAGTGGACGAGGCTACATACACTCGGAATTTCACATTCATTTCGGGGTTTGGGATTTATCGCCTGCGGATTGCTGGGAGAAGGAAATACAAGGAAGTATGCCTAGTAAGCCTCTATCGTTCCGCGTTGAGGGTAAAAAAGGTAAAAATTGCTATGAAACCATTTTTTTTTTTTTAAAGAAATCTTTCAATGGGCAAATAGGTTAGCAGCAAAATTGAGTCAACTTGGGTCGCTACTCCAAAATATTTCACAACCAGACAAACCCGTAAGAAGTGAAACTACCGACTTTCGATTCCTTCAGACGTGAGCGATTGCACGTTTAGAAGGCTTACAAACCTTTTGTTTTGTATTCATTGAAACTCGGGTCTAACACCCAACCAACACCAACAACCAAGAGAACTTGTCACAATAATTAATATTTATTTACCTAGGAGGTACAAACTTTTTCTTGAATATAATTTGTGTAGAGAGAGGTTTTATAAATTTTCCTTTTTCTCATTTTTACTTCGTGTTGTTAGAAGGCTTTAAACCAACCAAAAAAATTGTCGAACTTCCGCCTCATCGGACGGTCGACAATGTGGTGGTGGTGCAGCACCGCCTTCCATAAGATCTTGGCGTAAATTACGCATTGCTGTCATATTCGATTCGGCGGCTTTAACAAAATCTATAATACGTTCCGGATAATGTTCACCGATAATGCATTCCGATCTTTTCTGTTCCGATAAAGGCATACGCCAAGGTTCGTGTCTGCCAAAAAAAAAAAATAAAAAAATCGATTTTCATAATTTTTTTTTCTTTACATTATATACAAATATACAACTCACATATACTCTTTGGGTACGTGGGCTAATTCCGGTACATATTGTTTAATATATTGGCCGAAAGGATCTAAACGTTTAGCCATAGCCAATGGGCAAGTAACTAACGATGAATCCAATAAGCGTTCAAAAGCCGAAGAACTTACCCACATCCAGTTGCCAGCACATACTGACCAATCAGCATCGAGAAGATATTTAAGAAAATGTTGTAAACCATGTTCCCAGTTAAACCAAAGACCACCGCGTGTCAAAAATGTCGCCACCGTATTGCGTAAGGTATGATGAATCCAACCTTCCGCTAACAGTTGACGCATTGCAGCATCGACTAAAGGAAAACCAGTTTTTCCCAATTTCCAATTTTCGAGCTGTTCATCGTTGACCGGGGCCCAAGGTATATTTAAACAAATCTCATTTTCTTCCATGCGATCGTAGTACGGATTATTCACCGACATGGTGTAAAAGTATTCGCGCCAGATTAATTGGCCCGTGATATGAGCTCCACTCATTATTTGAAAGCCAAACATTTTCACATGCTGCTGAACATCTTCAAAGAGATCATGGACGGCCCAATAGAATTTACGTACCGATAAGCAGCCAAAACGTAAATGAGGGCTCATCGATTTCGGCGTTTCCAAGATATTAGGATTCGCTTGATTTGGCAGATAATAGCCGCGTTTAAATGCTTCGCCTTCAACTTTAAGACGTTCTTCTAGTAAAATCAGGGCCTCAGTTTCGCCGCCCTTCCATTTTACCAAAGCTAAACGATTCAAGTCCTCGGCGACGACATTAAATTGTTCCGGTTGCGGGATCTTTAAAGGAAATTAATGCGAATCAAATAAAATTCAAAGGAATTCCTTACGCGGAAGTACTTCTGTGAATCCAGGTAATTTCTCTAGAATTGTTTCGTTTATATTTAAAATGTCAACTCCTGTCCAATCAGGATTTTCGGCTGGTCGTGGTGGCAGACCTATCACCTGAACCGTATGCTGAAATTGAATACATTTTTCAATTACGTAAAACTCTCGTTTTTTTTATATTTTTTTTTTTTTTTATGGCAAATTTACTAAAAACATTTGATAGGTTAAAGGCGGAATGCCGCCATTCGTTTGGATGACTTGTCGGGGATTCCATAGAGTATGGGAAATTTTTTCCACCCATTTTATTCCCAATTCGTTGCACAGCTCCTTTACATCATTATCACGTCTATTCCATATAGGCTCACAATCTTGCTCGACGCACAACTTATTTATGCCAAAACATTCATGCAACTCTTTAAATATTGCGGTGGGATTGCCTTGGAAGGTATATAAACGTCCTCTCTGGCATCGGAATTGATCGTCTAGATCGCGCAGCGAATCCAATAAAAATCGTAAACGATTATAGCCCGTACACTTCGTACCTGAAAGAAGAAAGCGGAAGAAGCGTTAAATCTCACGTTTGTAGACGTTTGGAGAGTGCGATTATAGAAATAGAGCAGAGAAAATTTGATGTCTTTTGAAGCTGGCCCTTTAAAGCGCTTTTGACAGGGCAGAGCATCCAGCAGAATAGCAGGCTGGCCTCACAACACGGCAGAAGGTTGGATGAGGAATCGATCTCATGACAACTTCTGTGGTTTGAACGATGGCGTGCAGTTCTGGGGGTAGTGGTCACGTTGCGCTTACATCGGGCATTCGGCTCGTTGTTATCTATTCGTTGTATCGATTTTCAAATCGTGCGCGTGTCTTCATCAAGCCGAGTTGTGGCAAAGGCTTCTCTTAGCAGAAAGTAGCAAAAGAATGTCGGACAACTTGTGCTCTCTAGGGAGCGGGAGACCACCCGAAATGGGGAAAAGATCACTTGTTGCTTGCGATAGCTCAGACAAGCCGGGCCGGGACAAGAACGAGCCTAGATTCGTTACACTTTCAAAATGATAGGAAAGCGAGAGATTTTGATTTCAAGGACATACCTATTAATTTTCCAGCAAAAGCAAAGTAAAAAGAAAAGTTCATCTCAATGAATGCTTGTTAGGGGATTTTGTAGAAATCTCTTCTAAATCCCGCGAAACGAATGCTTTCTGTTTATCTAATTAAGCTCGTCGTGGCCTATACGTTTACGTTAAGTATATTTTTTTATTTTTGAAAACTAATCGATGTAAACTTTTTCTAACCACTGTAAAAGTTTACTTTGAAACTTTACACGCAAAGCTTAAAAATATAAACCTTAACTACGACGCAAATATTTATTTAAGTTTAAGTTTAGCTTACCGGCACTTTCGCCATCAAATATAAATATGGGTACCAAAGCAATGCCTTTGTCACGATCGGCTAAGGCCTCCAGCAAAGCGGGATTGTCGTGCAATCTTAAGCCGTGACGAAACCAAATTACGTTTACGGACATTTTAAATGAAATGAAAAGTTTTTTACTCCCAAAGCATTGCAAGAACTCTTTTCCGACTCACGAAGCAACACGTCTTTATTCGCCAACAACTTGTTGGAAA
Source organism: Glossina austeni (assembly GCA_000688735.1). NCBI lineage: Eukaryota > Metazoa > Arthropoda > Insecta > Diptera > Glossinidae > Glossina > Glossina austeni. Next base: position 190,154 of record KK502439.1, on the reverse strand, counting down.
CTATTGCTTACGAGCGCTTTACGCTTTTTTTTAAGATGAATCTAAACTTTATTCACTTATGCAAGTTGTTTTTTTTTTGTTTTTTTTGTTTTTTTGTTTACACACATTCTCATGGACAACAAAACAGGGGAAATATGCTATTCATCCATTTAATCCACCCTTACCCTTAGTATGGGTATAATAATGCTTAGAGTGCAGAAAGTTTCAATTGTAGAGCAAAAATTTCTATGAATTTATGGTATAGTATGAGGGGAGGGAAATGAGAACAAGCAAAGCCGAATATACGAGAGAGAACGAGAGCACAGGGGACCATGAAATTCTACTTTATGCTGTTTTGGTTTCAATGATAGAACATTTGGGAGCTTTGCAAGAACAAAAAAAAAATAAAAATAAAAAAAACAAAAACAACAAAAAGCAAAGCTTTTAAGCGTTAAAAAATTGCAAACATTTTTAAATAGCTTATCGAGACACAGGCAAGACTCTACGTTATATAAAGCATTAACTTGATCGCACTTGCTTCTAAACAAAATCTGTCTTGTAAGAGCAAGTCGTGGTGTCTATCTGTCACTCTATCTTCTGACGATAATCGTATGTTTCCCAACTCTGAAATATTCTGCTCCCCCTTTGGGAATTTCTATCAGTGCAAAATCATCTCAATTCAAATATGTTCCGCATGCTAATGCAGATTTCATATGTCAGTCGTTCACTTCTTTACATTTTGTACATATCTGCAGTTATGCTAACCAGGTGACATTATAATGCTTTACATCGACTTGCTGAATGCCCTAAATCACTGGGAAAATTTAAATGTAGATAAATAAATAGACAAATAACGCAGAGCCGGTAAAAGTCAAGGAAGTCTTATAGTCAATCAATCAAAGAATGTTTTCTTAGTGGTAGGAGAATTAAAAAAGAACTTCACTCACAACATCTCAACGCTCAATGTATGCCTGGCGAAAACAATCATAGGGTATGCAGAAGAAACGCCATTTGCTGCTTCAAGATTTGTACACAGTTGTGAACAGTTGTCTCCATAACTCATGCTCACTAGAGTATCGAAACGATACTCCTGTGGGATCTATAGCAGTCGATGGTATTAAGCTTACTCCTTACGCCGTCAAGTATTTTATGCTGGCCATAGAGAGAGAGAGTATACGACATGGACGCTATCCGCATTTAAAGGGCAACATCTCGGATTTGCAGTTTTTTTCATTTGATTCGAGTTTTTGTATTTGATTCCAATTCTTATTAATTTCGTTCCAGTGTTCGTGATTTTATTCCAGTTTTTGTATTTGTTTTCATTCCCCCTTCCAGGTTTTGTATTTTATTTCAGCTTTGCTTCCAGTATGTCCTTCCAGGTTTTGTATTTTATTCCACTTTTTGTTTCCGGTATTCCCTTCCAGGTTTTGTATTTGCTTCCAATTCTTATTAATTTCGTTCCAATGCGCGTTATTTGATTCCAGTTTTTGTATTTGTTTCCAGTTCCCCCTTCCAGTTTTTGTATTTGTTTCCAGTTCCCCCTTCCAGTTTTTGTATTTGTTTCCAGTCTCCCCTTCCAGGTTTTGTATTTTAATCCAGTTTTGTTTCCTTCCAGGTTTTGTATTTTGTTCCAGTTTTTGTTCCCAGTATTTCCTTCCAGGTTTTGTATTTGCTTCCAGTTTTTGTATTTGATTCCAGTTTTTGTGTGTTTGATTTACCGCTGCAGTGGGCGCTCTCACAAAAGCGTTTTTCACTTTAGAAAGCTAGATTTCACTTTACCACCACCTAATTTCTGCGGAGCAGATCGCACAGGAAGCGCAGATGATCGTTGCAAGCGTACAGGAGGCCTACCACGAAAGACCAAAAAATCGACAATAATTCAGAAGCCCAAGTCCCAAGCCAACCTTTTTATTTAGGGATTCCGTTTGGGAAGTTGTCTGCCTGTGGAAGCGCGGATTACAAGAATCAAGCGAACCAACAACATGTTCATGCCTAATAATCTCGCTTTATTTTGATTTATAGCTGCATTGGGGATAATGAATATCGACGTTAAGTACGTAAAAAGTATTGAAACATTATTAACGGCAGTACACTTAACACTTAATTGAAATTGAAACCTAACGGCTAATTTAATCAAAGATAAATGATGGAAAGCAATCTTTAGCGTTAGCATAAAATTTTACGCATATTAGTTTGTGAAATTGTGTGTAACGAGTGTTAAGTATGAAAAATAATGCAATACTGTTAACGACAGTAATACTTAAGCGGAAAACTTAGTTTAATAAGCGATAATTGATAAAAGGGCTGGGCTTTAAATGGCTGCTGAAAGATAAAATTTTATGGATAACAGGTGTCGGATACGATTAAAAGAATAATAATAGAATTTCCTTACAACAATTCGGCGAAAAATGAATAAGAAAATTACTATGGTTTAGAAATGAACCTTCGACGCCTATGATTGCGAATCTCTATATAGCGGTTTGCATACTATTTCGCATCAATCTGCCGATCAATGCAAGATTTATTGCTTTGGTTGGTGATTTTAAGAAATATTTTTGACTATTTTTAAATCAAGATCCACTATCCGTTAATTTTTATTTGTCTCACTGATTGTATGACCGATTTTATCCAATTTCACATATAATACGTGATCATCATTTAAGAATTTGTACGCGAAATTTTCTTCTATTTTAATCTTAGAGACAGGGAATATTCTAGGAATTGAATGGACGGACGGACGGACGGACATTATAAAAATCGAAGGGGCGGATGAATGTATATCAATAAATACTAACAATCGCAAAACGATAGGATGAATTTGGCTAAATTCTAACACTCGAAAGACGGATGCACTGATGTGCTTAAATTTCAAAAACGCGCAGACAGGTGAGCGAACACGACTAAGCTTTTGTAACGAATGGACGAATGGACAGATATGTTTAAATTGCAAAAACGCACAAACAAGTGGACGGACATGGCTTAACTTTCGTAACGAATGGACGAATGGACAGATGTGTTTAAATTCTAAAGCCGTGCGGACAAATCCACGGGCAGGGCTAAACTTTTCTAAGGACTGGACGTATGGACAAATACGTTTAAATTCTAAAGTCATGCGGGCATGGCTAAATTCTAGTAAAAAATGAAGGAATGGAAGAATATGTTGAAATTTGAAAGACGTACAGATAAGCTCTAGTAAGAGGTGGATGGTTGGGCGTATAAGTTTAAATTGCAAAAACGCATAAACAAATGGACGGACATGGCTAAACTTTAGTAACAAATGCAAGGAATGATCAGATATGTTTAAATTGTTAAGACGTGCGGACAAACGCACGGGAATGGTTAACCTCTAATAACCAACGCAAGGATGGTCAGATATGTGCAAACTATAAAAACGTAGAGATACTTTTTTTGTTTCGAAAATATTGAATGGAGCAAGAGATTTAGTACACTTCGATATTTTGATAAGAGTTATAAGATGGGCTGAGATAAGTAAATGATCGGTTCAGGTAATATTTTCTATATTCGATATTTTGAAATGGTTTTCTTGCGCTTGATATTGTAGCGTGCGTGTGAAAGGTATCTCGGAAGTGAAATTATTTTCCAAAGTGAATCTTCTCAAGCTTAAATCGCTTTCAGTTCTATCCACAAATTTTTTATGTTAAGGAGGAAAACAAAAAACGAACTTTAATATTCAAGACTATAGACTGCTAGTGTGAGATTTTGTTGACAGTTGTACGAAAGGTTGACTACATTCGTACGTTCTCCGGCACAAGATCGGTTAATACTTTCTAAAATTGCGGTGTCCGCAGCGTAATTTCGGTTCAAGTGTATTATCTAGCAAATGATATCATTAGCGATATTTGATTTAGGTGAGTATTGTGTGTGTTGAGCACACCTTCTTACTTTATTGGCCTGCACATCTTGTTAACTGTAATGTAGTGCATCGTGTAAAGGTTCCCTATAGTCGCCTCAAACTTAAGTGCATCTTATTTTTTACTTGCTTTAAAGCTTTCAGCTTTCAGCCACCCACCAACATTCATTGTTTTCATCTTAAATACTTTTTTAACATTTCTTTTTCTCTTTTTTTTTATTATTATTTTACATTTTACGTAGAGTTATGTAAATCCATCAAACAAGCTGGGGTATGGGGTTAATGCGTTGGTTTTCAAGAATAAATAAAAAAATTAAATATCTCTTAGTTATGGGATAAACTTATTTTTTCTTTTATTCTTTTAAATTAAGTAAATTTTCTTTTTAAAAAATACTTATCAAGCAGGTGCAATAAATAGTTTAACTAAACTTTCAACTTTGTTGCCCTCAAATGTGTCCACATGATCATAAAATCACAATCACAAAAAAAATAAATAAATAAATCAAAGATTTTATATAAATTCTTAGGAAATCATTTTAAAGTATAGAGAGCTTTAAAATCTATAAATAACTGAAATGCAAATATTAGAGTAATTAACTAACAAACATTCTGAGATTACTGTGACGGAGACGGAGACGGAGACGGAGACGGGGACGGAGACTGAGAAATGTAGCTCTAACATAAGGAAATTAACCCTTGTTATGTAAAACCCGATATGTGTGCATAAAAACATATATATATATATATATAAAACTTGAATTATTTCTTTTTTACACGAAAGATTTTTCATTAATTGCACGCGTATTAGACGAGTTGGGAGGCATTAATTCGAATCGTTTTATACACTCACAAGCATATCAGCTACAACTACTACTATTAACTAACAAAATAATCAATCAAAGGGGGGGAAGGACATCCTCTTCATTGAACTAAAGCCTCCAATAAGAATAGAAACAATTCCTTATCGTGTTCTCGAAGCAAAAGCCCTACTTTGCCTATGAACAATTACTAGACTCTATCTCTTCAATATGTGGAAGTGGAAGTGCCATCTTGAAGTTTCACTTAACATTGCAATAAGTTATGCCACAAGAATTGTATACAACTCAGTCTCATTGAAGGCTGAATAGGACGACTTTTGTGAAAAGAGAAAAATTAATGCTAAACAACTCCTGATGGGCAATGAAAAATGAAGGCAAACTAATATATACGAAGCGTAAGAAGCTCTCGGGCAAACCCTTACCCTTGCCTTTACCATCAGCGGCAAACAACGATCAATGTGTCGTATCCCCTTCACGGGGTGTGTCTGTTGCTTCCAGCAAAAGCAATCATCATTAGAGAACGGTACCAAAGGCATCTAATCCAAGAGACCAAGAAAAAAGAAGAGTAATACATCGATAGTCATCATGATTCCTCATGATGCTCGGGTGGTAGAAAGTAGTTAAGAAACTCCCATATCCAGTCGGTATACTCGGGTTCAATCCTTGCAAGTGGGGTCGATCATACTTTTTAAATACGATTGGGACATGGCCGTGGCTTTAGTGAATGTCCGATCGAGGAATCGGTCGGTCGTACACGAAGATGGAATATGCGGTCATTCCTTATCTTACTCTTTCCTCTTCTTTCTGAGCATCATCGTGTTACATATTTTACATGGTGTAGTCGTCTCCAGGGAAGAATAGAAAATTTCATACAGAAATCTGAACGACGATTATTCACAAACTTGCATCGGTAAGTATGATAAAGACATTTAAGTGACTCCTAGGTTTTGGGAGATCCATCAGAAATCGTTTGTGATCCGGTCGATAAGTCACAAGACTGACGTTCATCTGAGTAGTTATGTAGAGTGGCGACCAATAAATCCGTATTCAAATCTCGGTGCGGTAGAGCCGCACTATAACTATGGTGAGTTAGCCGATAAAAGCCGATAAAGTCGATAAAGTCGTAACATTTGCCGATTTGGCACTTCTGTGTTCACTGCTGTTCACTTCTTTCTCTCATGGTGTTACTCGTACCGAAGACATTCTTCAAGTGTTTGATCACTTAATAAAAAAAAAACAAAAACCAAAAAATATACTGAAATTTTTTGGCGCAATAAAGGAGTAAAACTTAAAATTGTTTTTCCTCGAGGAAGCATTCAGCTGCCGCAAGTAGTGGATACCTTGCTTGAAAAATTAGTAAAAATTTCAAAGTGTTTTCGAGAAGTGTTGGAGTACACTATTCAATAAAAGAGTAGTTCTGATGATGATCTGACAATGATGGGGACCGTGTTGCTATGCTGTACACCATACAAAGTATAAGACAACTTAAGGTAGTATGAGAGTCACTTCAGACAGGTCCATTTTTATTGAAGCAAAGTTAATCTAGGGCGTATTAGTGGCATTGAACTGGAGCCTGCAACATTCTGTATAATATTCAGCAGAGAATATTTCTTCTCGTTGAGACTGCTTTTAATCGACAATTTATTGGCTTCCTGAGCCAGGCTTCCATTTCTATCAAGGTACCTGAAACATAAGTCCTCTGCTGGATAGCCTCATAAAGCAGCTGTCACCTCCGTAAGTTGTTATCATTCTACCTACAAGACAGAAGAAATAACATTTAGCAAAACAACTTCCTTTCCTCTCTATCCACAATTCTTCATAATCGCTACCATGCCCGCGCTTGTAGAAGGGGCGCTTGGCTTAAGACTTTTCCTCCGTTTGCTTTGATTTTGTTCTTCTATATTTTCGACTGCGGTCGTTAAAAAACCGCACACGACGGACGGAGTGACAAATAATCGATTAACTTGATCAAATCAATCGGATGCAATGCTCTTTGTATATGGCAAAGGCTTAAGCGAATTCCCATCATTTTGGTACCAAAATTAAATTATCAGCAAGGCGTTTATACCTTTTATTGTAGTCACCGCCGAAGGATTTTGTTTTTTCTCATAATGTATGTCACACGAAAAAGGAAGCTTCGGAGACCCTATCAAGTATTTATATTGTTGGGAAACGATTGAGCCATGTCTGTCCGTCTGTGTTGTGCTTGTTGTTGGCACTCTCCTGGTTGCAACAATGAAAATATCGACTTCAAATTTAGTAGAAACATTGGAAATTTTTGGACGCAGGTTTGTATTGAAAATGGGCCAAATTGCTCAGAGCAGAAGCTCGCAGTTAGGCATATACTGGACGCATCTCCGATTTTCTTAACAAAAATTTGTGTGTTTTTGCTCCTTACTCAGGAACTTTAAAAGTAAGAAGGCTGGCAATGTCCACATTTACTTTACGGTACACTCTACTCTCTACTCTCTTAAAAAATGGGAAATTTGGCCACGCCCACACAAATTTACAAGTGATTACATTTTATTTTTTTCACTTCTTTGACGTTCTATTCTTGTTTACCATAACGCAAAGGCAAGAGACAATGTTTAACACTATTTTGTACTTTCCTCAAATGAATTCTGTATTCCTCTGCCTGAAAATCGGTTTAATTTTAAAATGAAGAGGATAGACACCGCAACCTGCTGCATCAACCTGTTCTTAATAACACCATCGATATGGGTATCAAATAACAGAACATGGAGAGTAGAATGTGAAAAGCGTAGTGATGGGTATGCGAGATTCGGCTTCTGCCGAGTGTAATTTTCTTACTTGTTTTTTTGTTATTTACATAACTTTTTTTTCTAAATTTTTCTTCTTGTTACACATAAAAGGGATTCTTTATGAATGTAAAATTTCTGCTTATCCTCCCACACTTACTAGGAGCACGTGCTTCGTTTGCAGTGGCATTGAATCTTTTGATTATGACTTTTGTCGGTATATTTAGTTTCAAATCATTTTTGCAATAAGCTTTATTAGGCACTTAGAACATGGATTGCATTGATTCGCATTAGCGTCAAGAATGACGTAAAAGAAAGCCCAGAGGGTAGAAATCAAATCAATTAATCCCTGCAACGTTTATATAACTAGTCTTGCTTATATATATGTTTATATGAATAACGGTTTAGAAGGTGTTCCAAAGAAGGTGTTCGCGATTCGTTTGAAACGTTTTTTCCCTTTAGTACATCCGCACAAACATACATATACTTTTTTCATTTTATTGCTTAAGTTAATGTTTCAATGTTCGCATGTGTAAATATATATGTAGAAGTACGAAGTGAGTGCTGCTTTTCTAAAAAGGAAACAATTCAAAGTGTATTGGAGCATAAACACCCCTACACCCGTAACTGCTTACGTATATGAGCACACACCATCACATATGAGCGTAGCAATGAAATGAAATATTGCTTTCACTTTATGACAGTAGTTCCCAAAGATGTGAACGCTTGTAGAGTCAAGGCTACTTCAATTACTACTTTAGTTCTTTAGGGAGGACGACGCTTCAAATCGCGATTCTTGCTTTTAGACGACTCTGACCAATGCTCACGTTCAAGGAAAAAGTTCGTGGCTTTTTTTCACTAAATTAAATTATTGGGGAAAAAATTCAAATATTTTCATTATGACAATTTAGACAACAATTCAATAGACTGACGGACAGACAAACGAACTCCCAAGATTACCTATAATTTCACTCTACGTCGTGATCTATAATTTGCAGAAACTTCATTTTTTTCTCGGGTTTTTATACCGTAAACATCCTGTGCTATAGGATGTGTTAAATTTGTGCGGGCAGATGTGTAACAACCTATTCAGGTTCATTTTTCGAATTGACTTAATCTGGTCAGCTCCTTCTGATCTTAGTCCACTCACTTTGCTGTTCAAGCTCCAGGGCGTAATTTTGAAGATATTTTTTTGAATTTTGTTCCGTTGTTGGCCGGCTTTCCAATTTGTTTGTTTGGGCTTTTTTGGCTTTTTTCTGCAGGGGGGGGTTGTTATCGGGAAAAAAAATTGTAATATTCAAAATATCGCCTAATAGGTCCATATAAAGATCCTCTTAAAAATTAAGCCTTTAGGTGGAAACAAGATGCGATTTCTAATATTTCTGGAAGGAAATTGACGCACATAAGAGTTCTCTGACATTAGACTCTAATTATATCAAATTTTAATTTAGATAGGTGTGAATTTTGCGCTCAATTTCATAGAGGAGATGTAGAAACAAGATCTGATATCTAATACTTTTGGATGGAAATTGGACATGCTCACCAAGAATGTCCAATTTTTGAGCGCAACTTATAAGCGCTCATATAAGCTCTCTCAGCAAAAGTATGCTTTTGTATGCTATAACTCTCCAGATTTTATATCGAAAACAAATAAAAAATTGTATTAGCTAACGTGATACAGAACCCGATCACATATTGCCCGGCTAAGTCGTTTGCTTCTTAGCGGGCTAGTAGCTGCAATAGATTTGAGATCTAAAGAAACGTTTATTTGCTTTTTCTTAGCATATTTTAATGTGGAACTTTAACCGATTGCAAACTCTTCGAATGTCGTCGATGCTGGTCATCCGAAATGTCGCTGAAACCGTCCGTGGTGAAGCTGAAATTGTAAAGCGTAAGTTGACAAGCGCTTGTCTAAATTTGCATTCACGTCCTACTCTTCCCAACTCATTGACAATTGCGTTGCTGAAGCTTTGCATGCTGCTCCACTTGTCTGTGTGGAGTTTAAGAAACTCTGCTTTCTGCATATACGCCTACACAAATATCCATATATATATATATATCGTTATATATATTCAAACATTTATATAAAAGCCAATTTAATATTTACGTCAATAGCAGCGGAAACAGAGACAAACTCTGAAAAGGATAAACAAAATATTTCGTTGTCTTACCATAACTGCAAGTTTGCGTGCTTTGCCTTTGCCTATGTTTGTGTGTGTTTGTGTGTTTGTGCATTATGTGCGCACTTTGCGTGGATATGATTGGAAAAATACAATTCATCTCTTACGTAGCAGGCAGTAGCATACAGTAGCGAGTGCATGCATATCACGACGTTCGCATTTAATATATTCAAAGGAATACGTAGCAAATATTCGGGTACACAGGTACACGGGTACACAGGCACACAGAGACTTTCCGAGAAAATATTCGCCGAGCTTATATTTTATAAATAAATAAATTCATACGTACGAGTTGCAATAGGCAGCTCATACGTATCGTATGTATGTATGTATGTATGTATGTATGTATGTATGTATGTATATGTAATATGCGTCATATGTGTTTCTGGTGCAGTTGCTTGAGTAAGTAAATGTTCGTTCATAGGGAATTCAATGCTTTTGACAATAATTTTATTACAGTTTGCAATGTGTGGGTGGGTATGATTGCTTATGTTTCCGTGCTTCGTTTATACGTTACATTTGTGAGAAATGGTTATGGTTTCTAATGCAAACAAAATAGGGCGCACGTAGCAGTAACTCGTCTATCAACGTAAATAAATGGCAATGGCAGTAAAGGAGGAAACCCGTTAAAAGCATTCTTATTTATATATCCACGTGTGGTTAGAATGCATGTCCAAACGTAAATCATATTCAAATTTTATGCATAAATGCTTTCAACATTCGTTACATTGATATAAAGTAAAGTTATTCAACGTAATAGTTTCATTTTAGGTTAGGTTCTTGAACTTGTGTTCAGAGCGTTTCTTCTTTCTTTCTTTTGTTTTTTCTTTTTTTTTTTTTTTGTTTATCTAATTATCAGAAGAGATTTCCTACGAGACATCATTCAGCCTAAACGATTAGTTATCGACTAAGAGAAAATTCAAGTATGAATTTGATCAAGGACCTAACGGGAGCTGTCCTTGATGCCTAAAATTTCAATAATTTATTCCAAACTTCAGGTTTTAAGATTTTATCTTTTAAGTCTGCTAAGAAGCAGAATACCCATCGATTCCGAATCGTAATCATTAATGAATTGATCTAAGCTTGCTTGTCTGTCCGTCTGTCTGCCCGTCTGATGTCCTTCCGTGTAAATTTGTGTTCAAGGTAGAGGTCGCAATTTTGGAGTTATTTTGA
>KK502439.1:169641-179315 GCA_000688735.1 Glossina austeni | reverse complement strand
AAAAATAGTTCGTAGCACTTTTTCGATCACTCCCCATGTCATGCCTTGTTCTGAAGAGTTGTTATATGGCAAAAAAATTGCAATTCCAAAATTTCCAAGGACAAGTGGCCACGTAGTAGTATTGTTGTCCTACTCCTTAATAAGGATTTTCACGAAAATTGATCCTTTGTAGAACAGAAAAGTGGAAGTTTTAATATTTGGTGACGAAAATTTCATACAAAAATAAGAATTGTGTTAGACGATGTGGTGTAGGGCATTTAGTGTTCGGCCTTGCCGAGTTGGTTTATGTTACGACAACTTTTTCGATAAGTTCTTCTTATGATAGTGTGTTTTCGGAACTTGAAAAATTGTCGTAAGCCTACGCTGCTTCACTTAACGCAATTACTCATATAACGACAAATGTTCAAAAATGTTATATAGGAAGTGATCGAAAAAGTGCTACGAACTATTTTTAATAGCCTTGTCCTCCTTGTGTCACATTTAATCAACGTATTTCAAAAATTGCAATTTGTACGCTGAAGACCAGAATACATGAACAAACACCAGACGTACAGACAGGTGGACAGGCAGGCAGACAGACAAGCTTAGATCGATTCAGAAAGTGTTTCGAAATCGGTCAGCGTAATAAAAAGTGGGTCTATATAAAGTCCTTCCGGGTATTGTACTCATCCGCACAAACTTAATTTTATTCTTATGTTATAAGTGAAGTTAGTTTATAATAAGGTAGGGTAGGGTATCATGAATTACACAATGAACAACAAATTATATTTAAAATAAACCTTTATTTAGATGAAGTAAAGGATGGATAAAAAATTTTATCCCAGTGACGGAATGAAATTTACGCAGAGACGCTTAAAATTTTAAAGTGTAAGAGTTTGGCTTTCACAAAAATGCGGCGAGTTTTTATCTATAGTCACATAAAAGTGACTGGGATAAAAGTTGTTGTCCGTCTTTTAGTCCACTTAAGTAAAATCTTGTTTTAAAAAAAATTTTATACCCTACACCCCTTGCGATACAAAGAGAAGAAGCGAAGGACTTGAAATAGATCCACTATTTATTGTACTGATCTAAGCTTGTCTGTCCGTCTTTCCGTCTTGTACTCTTCTGTTCAACCTACAAATCATAGTGTTTGAGATATTTTCATAAAATTCCTAACAACGAAGACTATGGAAAATTGTCCGAATCTGACCACCCTTTGGACTACTACTCAAACAACACTTTGTTTTAAAAAACCATTACATGAACGATGGGACGTGGTCCACTCCAAGGTTTCTACTCGTTTTATATATAATTTATTTTATACCCACTTAGTCTCTAATTTCAATGCACTTTTTGCCATCTATTCCCCTGCACTCATATTGATTGGATTGCTGGAAAAGTATTAATTCGTCAAGTCGATGTGATTTACAACTAAGGACTTACCTTGTTCCGCTCTACTCTCGTTTGATACTCACATCGATTGCACTGCTAGGACCCCATCAGCCTGGCATTTACTTAGTAGCCAGATTACACAGCTTGAAAGGACTGTTAAGAAGAAGATAATTCGACGCTTTGTAACGGCCTTTTTTCACATTGTATTGTTATTGCACAATAGATAAAGTCATGTGCGGAATTTCAGTAAGGTCAGACTATTGAAAGTGTGCGAAATGTCGACCGGAAGCTTGTATGTCAGGAAAGCAAGTTTAATAAAAGATCATAAGATTTAACCTCACTCTATATGCATACTGAGTCTTATTCTTCTTCTTCTTCTTTTGTGAAAACAATAATGGAAAATTTACCGAGTCGAGTAAGAAAGGATGTCCGCCTGCTCAGCAGTCCATCTGTCCGCATGGCTGTCCGCCCGTCTGTATAATGTCTGATGTGAAGATTCCTCGGGTCGGAAAAAAGAAGTTAGAAGAAAGTTTCTGCACCCAGGTCGCTTTTAGGAAGGGGCCAAATAGGTTGAAGGATATGCCTACAGTACTACGTGAAGTGAGAAGATTTCTGCTTCCTTAAAAATTGCTTTTTCCGCTTTTAGCAGATAAATCTACGAGTACTCGAACGTGTATTCTATGCGCTGTGATACCCATATAACAATAATTGTAATAACCGTATAACACGCAGAAGCAGGCGACTTTCAAATTCGGAAAGCGTCTGTCTCTTCGTCTGTCAATCTGTCCATCCGAATATCACTTACGCGTTTGCAAAAGAATTTGAAAATGATCCAAACCGGTGAAAAGGCACGCCTACAACGCCCACCTGCCTATGCAAAAAAAGCTTTGAATATCTTTGCTTTCCGTATTTTATTGCTTGTTACTCATAACGTACAACTCATTTTCATCGTGAAGTATTGAAAATTATACCGTTTTGTCGTATGAACTTCAGTTTTCGTTAGATGAGAGGGAGTTCACAGTTACCATACCATAGACTGGCAAAATAGCCACTTAGCCACTTTTGCTGAGAAATCTGGAACATTACAATTTTTTCCCAGAAAGGACTTTTCAGAATAGGGCCTTGTATGGAGAATGTTCGAAAAAGTTTGCTCGATCCCAACCATTTTGAATAGCTATTGTTCTGGCTTAAAACACGTCACTGTACTAAATTTCATCCAAATATCTCAAAAATTGCGGCCTATAGCTTGAACACAAGTTTAGATGAATAGACAATAGATGGACAGACAGGTTTAGATCAATTCAGATTATGATTCTGACTCGATCGGTATAATATAAGATGGATCTATCTTAAGCCTTTCCGCGTGTTACATACGACCGCACTAACTTGATATACCCTGTAACACAAGTGGTGTAGGATTTAAAAAAAATAAATAAAATTTCTAAGGTACGATCTGAGTTAGATACTGTTTGAGCTACTGCACTACACTTGACTTTGATGATATATTTTCAGAACACCCTAAGTCAGTATATTATCTCTATTTCTGTTTCACTTTAAAAACTTTAAGTTGTTCGTGAATAAATTGATGACGTATGGACTAATGCTAAAGCTTTATATGAGAAATAGGTCGAATTTCGAATATTTTAAGGTGGAAATTGGCTCATAACAGTAAATTGACAAAGAAATCTACCTTACCGAGTTTGGACCACGTGGCTCTATTTTTTGGGTACCAAACTCTTATATAGCAAAAAAGCCGAATTGTGAATTTTTTTTTTGATGAAAATTTGTTTACGATAGTAATTAAATAAAAAAATTAAATGGACCTAATCTGACATACATGGGTCTATTTCTTCCCCCCATTTCATGTAAAATATCTCATGATATTTTAATAATTCATAGGAGCGTTTCAGCAAAAAATAGTAACAGTAGGGGATTTGGATCACGCAGATTTTTTTTTTTTTTTTTGGATTCCCACTTATATAGGTTCCCGACTATGATGGTCTTATTTGTTTTTATTTTCCAATAAATTGTTTACTATATTATTGTTATTATCATTATTATAAATTTAGTCAGAGAATAAATTCTAAGACTAAAGTCTTAAAGCCCTAGCATCTAAGGATTTCGGCTTTACTGAAAACTTTACCGCACTTGAGATTTGAGCCCAACGTCTAAATGGCCGAATAGACAAGAGTCTCGACTGGCAACTCAATGTTTGTTATATATTACATAACATATTATTGAATAAATTTGTAGCTTGACACGTAGATGTCGTCATTGTTCATGAATCCATATGATTTATAGATACGTATAGATTGTATCAACTTTCAAATGAAATGTCAAAATACCATGATTGGCTTTGACACAAGGTTGATAGTAATTAAATGTTAAGAGAAATTTATTATTATACGCTACACCACTTGTGGTATATTAAGTTTGTGCGGACGGCGAGTGTAGCATCCAGAAGGACGAGTGTAGCATCAGAAAATTATTCTAAGCTCCTCCGTCCGTCTGATGTCCGTCTTTGTAAATTTGTATTCAACCTACATCGCGCAATTTTTATGACTTGTTTTGATTCAAGAAGGAAGCCTCTTAAAAATGGTTCGGATCGGTTCATTTCCTTCATGACTCCCTGTACTATAGTTTTGAAAAGTCATTTTATGGAAAAAATATTCAAAATTTTTCGACAAACCTCACTATGTAATAGTATCCCATCATTCCAAATTGAATATGAAAAATTTTGCTCGGCTTGGGTAAATACTTGAACACCCTTTCATATAAACCTTACTACGAAATCTCAATCTCTATATGGCAAGAACGTTTAGTTTTCAATATTTCAATATTTCATAATGAGAATTAGTTCATAATAAATTAAATTCATAAAGAAATCAATCTTACCGAATTCGGTCCACACAGGTCTATTTTCTATCGCATATAAGGATTCTCCCTTATATGCCAAAAAAGTCTCCTTAAAATTAACCATAGGGAACTTGGATCGCATAGGTAACAAATGTAAAGGTCGTAAAGAAAAACGTGTTCTTTTTGGGGAAAGAAGGTCTAATGTCTAGTTTTCTAGGACGGAAATTGAAAAGTAATACAATTTTTAGAAAGTAAGATAAGTAAGTTCGCTAAATTTGGGCATCTTCCAATGTGCGAGCTTTTCATGAATTATTGCCAAAACAAGGTAGTGACTGTACTAGGCGAAGTGGTTCTTACTTGTTAATATTAGGTGCTTGCAAAAATTTTGATCAGAGACTTCTGTAGGTAAAAATGATAAAGAAATGGCAAATACCAGTGATTAAGTTCGATGATCTTGACCTTCCTCTACCTAAAAAAAAAACAGTCTTCCATTTAGTATTATCGATGTTCGATTCATTATTCAATGTATGCAGAACGCTCAAAATTCTTCTTCCTCCAAATTCATCACTTTTGTTGTTTATTTGAAGAAATCTGCAGCCGAAGCCAGCCAAACACCTTCAGAGGCTTATGGTGAGCCTACTTCATCATATACGAATTGTCGGTTTTGGTTTCAAGGGAATAAAAGTGACGACGCGAATTGACTGAAAAGCCATTTTTCGGCCACTTGTGGCAAGAATTGTCCACGATATACTATTGCAGTTGGAAAGGGAAGTTCTAGTACGCCCTGCGTATTCAGCAGACATGATGCCTCCTAATTACCACTTGATCAGGTCGGTGCAGCATGGCTTAGCTGGCACGCGGATCTGGAAAGTTGAAGAAGTGCGAAAATGGGTCAATGGGTGGATCGCTGCCGAATCAATATAAGTTCTTTCGACACGATATCGCCATGTTGCTAGAACTATGGAAATGGAAAATATTTTGATTTAGAAGCATTCTACCAATTTTTCCCCATGAATTCCTTTTTCAAGTGGAAAAGTGATCCACATTTTTGCAAACGTCTAACACATAAAATTCTGCGCAAGATTTGAGTTGAATGGAAAAACAATTATTTTTCTTGCTTGTAATTTTTTTATTGAATCATAATGTGCGTAGAATAGGGGTTAGGTGTGGAATAGCACATTGGATAGATGGCCTCCTTGCTGGCGCTTAAGCCCTATTATATTCAAATTTTCGTTCGCGTTGATGCACCGATGGCTGTGGGTTTGCTTGTTGGTAGGGAGCTTTGACTTCAAATAACTCGATAAAAAGAAATCCAGGGCCAATTCTGATCGTCGATCGAAGCTGGAGCGTACATGGCGAGGAAATGTCTTCTTGAAACCAAATAGGCGTTCACATCAATATCATCTCGTATAAAGTTCCATTTTTATTGCACATTCACTACACATTACGGCACCAGTGATGGCAAATTCAAATCTGGCGTAAAATTTCGGACACCTTATATATGCACTTAGGTTTAAAAGAATTACGAAAGCGGAAGTGAGGGATTGAAATATTGTTACGTAGACTGGGTCCTTTGTCCGTCTTAGCAATATGCAGAGCATGCAGAGAAGATCTAATATGGGATCGCTGAGTTGAAAAGTCGGTCTTGATAGCTCTCTCTACAAATTCCATAAAGATTTATTTCAAAAGTGAAAAACTAAAAAAATAAACTTCAATAGCAGTCTCGAGGTAAACCATTTAAAATCCTGTTCAATTGCTTGTCCATGATAGTGCAAGTTTGATGTATTACACGCACATACACGCACAATAAGAGGCAAGGAGTCGTAATATTTTTGAAATTTTCTACAAAATCTTTTTATATTTGCTTTATTTAATAATAAAATTTTATCTATATATATATGTATATATATTTATAATATGAAAGGATGTGTATATGTCATGTATATATAATCTACGCATTGTGTTTAAGTAATTGCTTACATAACTATTATTATTATTATTATTATTATTATTCTGATTATTATGATTATTATTTAATTAACTGCAATTAAACAAATACAAATATACCGGCAATACTCACACACACACTCTGCTAAGTGTGTGTGCGCAGTGTGTGCAGTTAAAGAAGGAGAAGAAAAAGCAAAATACAAGAATTGAAGCAAAACTCAATCTTTAATCAAAATGGAAAGCTTTTAACATATTCTTATGTAATATCACTTATAAAGTCCTTAGAGAGACGGCAACAATAGTATGACTGAATGTGAGCATTCAAAATGTACAAGTACAAGATAACCTGGAATAGAGAGACATTTTATATGACAATGGGGGCACAAATAAGTAAATGAAACTCGCTACAAATATACATAAATACATACATACATACATAAATACATATACATACATACCTACATACATACATACATACAGACAATTTAATAAATTGGATTTTATATATCAAGTTTTTCATATTTACACAATGTAGAGAGCAAATGTGAACGAGAGCGATATGTTAAAGTGTCACAGCAAAAGTTAAGAGTGAATTTGTGTGTGTGTTTTCTTGAATTCTTTTCCTTTTTTTTTTTTTTGTCTTTTCTTTTTTTTCCTTTTAAGTCTACAAAGTTGAGTTAATCGCTTAATTAAAATTCTGTATGAAAGCTGTGCGCTGTATCGATCATTTTTGAGGTTAAAAAGATTTCAGCGTTTGCCGCCATCTAGAAATATGATGAAAATAGACGAACAAAATAAAAGAAAAAATGATTTAATATTTTATGGTGGAAATATTTTTATATATTTGTTGGTTAACTTACCTCATCCAATGATAATTTGTTATCGTGATTTTCATCACATAAACTAAAGAGAGTCGCCGCCTCTTGTAGAGCGTATCGCGGAGTCTTGGGATTTACATAATTTAGGAGTTCACCCCTGTCAGCTTTCCCGTCGTGATTCTTATCGATTATACGCTTGAATTCTTCGCGACGTTCCACCATCGTCTTTGATATCAACGATTTACGTATTAGATCGTCATCGTCGTCGCCACTTACTTCCGAAAATTCTTCTATTGTCAATTGTTCATCACCATCTTGATCGAATTGTCGTAACAGATCATCTACGAGTTCCAATAAATTCGATATACTCGATTCCGGATGTCTGAAGGACAAATACTCATCGATGGTTAAAGTAAATAAATCTGTGCGAGCTGCCTCCGACCATCTCGCTTTATCGCGCATCATATCTTCGCGAGCTTTCCGATTGAGGCCGGTATGTTTAATTTCGTTATGTTCATCGATATCGGCCTCAGTCATGCCGTGCTCTTTCAAAAAGAAACGATGATATTCATCCCATGTGATAAGACCGTCAGCGGGGGAGATATCAACCCTTCGAAATTCACGGGGATTTAATCGTATAGCTTCGTCAATGTGATCAACAATATTTTTATTGATATATTGAGCCAACTCCTGAATGTTGAGTAGATTGTCACGATTCTTATCCGCCCTAAAAGGAAAGGCAGAAACAAACGGGTATTTATTTATATTCCTAAATACTTTTTCAATTTCCAAACAAAGATCAAATTCTTAGCCGTCTGAGATAATTATTTCTAGCACAACCAGTGGTGTTGTGCTAATTTTTTTTTTTTTAGCGGAACGCATATATATACTTATATAGACAGGGCCGATCCTGGGTAGGCGGCCGCTCTATGCGGTCTCATGTCCCAAATTTGACGACGGGGGGGAGATTTCTACCAAATGGGTATCGCAATAAACTATACCAGGGATGAGTAACGTACGGTCCGCTTGCATTAAAATTTATGTATGAAATTTTTACTTTTTTAAAATTTTATATTTTTTTCTTCTAATGTTTATTACAAATTCTCGTTATCAAAAATCATTTTTAGTTCCGGAACGCGTTCCTGTCCAAAAAGGAAGTACCGGAACGACGTTCCGGAGCGTTCCGGCTCAACAACACCACTGAGCACAACTATTCGAAATTGAAACAATTGATGGAAGGACCGACCGACAGTTAGATGGGTATCATTGAGAATGATTCGCTTAGTGTTCAAGAACAGATGAAATTTATAAGATTTCTAGTTCCTTCATGAGAAATGACTAACACATAATCTACCATTACCTTGGCCTAGGGTTCGGGCTTTGCCTTTTCCATGTCCGTTCGTATGCAAGAGAAATATTTGCAAATATATTATTGCAAGCATAGTTTATAGGAAAACAAGAAATAGTAAGTATTTTGTGTAAACAATTTTTAAAAAAAAAAAGAAGAAGAAAAAATATGCAACTCACTGGCTGCCTTTCTCATCTTTATTTGCTTTTCTTGATTACATTTTTAATTACTTGTTTATTAACCTTTCAATCAAATAAATTTATTTACATAAACATTTCATTGCTTTTTTTATGCAAGCTTTCGTCAATTTTTCCCATTCATCCGTTTTCGCTTTTTGCTCTTATTTACCCTCGTTTGTGTAAATCGAAAAAAAAAAATAAAATAAAAATCCAAATACAAATAACTGACTACAAAGTGTATAGCACTGCTTGAAGCACTACCATAATGATCAGATCAGAGAGGTAATCATGTGGCTGGAAAGCTAGATTTCGTTTTTGTCAAACAGCTGAATACAAGGGCGTGATAGCATACGTGATAACCGCCCTGCAAACATAGACCGCTTTGCCGTATTATTATTATTACTAATTACATGGGAACGATGTACCGGCACCTAGAAGGTCTATTGCATTCGCCCTTAGCTCGACCTAGCCCTCCAGCTTTAGGATATTTATGAAACCCGCCATCACCTTTGGATTGGTGTCAGGCGTAGTAAAAACCTCGCCAAACATTTCGTGCCGGATTCTGCAGATGGCTTCACATTCACATAGAATTTGATGTGACTTTTCACTCGTTCCTTGGCATAGTCTGCATGAATCGGTATCAAGCATTACATTTTTGCCTGCGGTTGTCCTGAACATAACTTCCATGGGCAGTCCGCTTTATTCTGTGCCCATTGCGATAGCAGTCTGTTAATGAGGCTTCTTGGTACGCCACACAACGATTCAAGACCTACCTTGTATCTTGACAAAAGGTTCGTCCACCAAGCTTTTAATACCTCTAGGTGTCCCCTGAGATTACCCGGTCTTAATCTGTCGAAATTCGGTAGTCTAAGTGCGCTCAGGCAAGCGCTCTTTTTCTATAGCAATAGAAAGAGGTGTGATGCCCAACAGCGTCTCTAGGCCATTCAACGATCAGAATCTCATGGGCCCGATTTTTGAGTTTATACCCCATGTTTTGCCGTAAAGGCATTGGCAGGCAGTGCTCTTGTGTTTTTCTGTTTCCCATCTTAAATGAATATTTCAGGTTAAGCATCTGTCAAAGTAGACGACACCTCATTTAAAAAGTCAAGGTCCACATCCTGCAAGTGGACGTTGTCCAATGCCAATTTCCTCTTT
>KK502439.1:149641-164641 GCA_000688735.1 Glossina austeni | reverse complement strand
AAACGTTTCGACAAGATGAGCATATCTCCGTCTTTTGGTAATGAATTTAAAAAAAAGTCCTTCTGTAGATACCTCCGAAAGATCGGTTGCCTTTCGGCAGAGAATTCACGTTTTGGCAAAGCGCAGCATTTCCCATAAAATACCTTTTGCCACATTTTTCAAATAAGTGGATTTTTTTATTGCGAGAAAACGCATTAAGTTTTTGAATTCTACTGGCAATTCCCTAAAATGTAGTAAATGGCTATGTGCGGCCCTGTTTTTCCTACAATGCCACTTTCGAAGGTCTCTAGAATTGCGTTATTTTTCAAGTGGACTTTAAACTTTCAAATATCAAAACATGTGTGTATGTGAATGTTGAAAATGGTGCTAACAATTTTTTTGGGGTCTCTTCCTAATAAAAGCTAGTCCTTTTCACACGTGCTCGTCGCTTGCACACTTTATATAAGAAGAAGCATCAAAATATTCAAAGAAACAACCTTTTGACCTTTTATGAAAATCGGGTGCACGCTCTTGGCTCTTGGTTTTTCTAGCTCGTAGTTGTGTGATTGGATGCCTGGCATTTCTGGTTTTATATCTGGCCCTTAGACATTAATTGGATAGCAAGTCCAGATGAGTGGACAATCGAAATGCGAGGGTGACTATGATAGGTCAGGTAATGTCACCAACCCAAAGGCGTTATAGCTCGAACCCCGAGAACGGGGGCAGAGAGGTGGTAAGGATGCCCAACTCTGATTGCGACGGGACTGAGTCTTGACTGAACTCAGATATGGCCTGACGAGGTGTATTGTGGCAGCTGTGATTATCCTGAACGTAGGGACATTAAATAAAATAAAAGCGCAGGTAGACCGGGTCCGGTTTAAATCGTTTCCAAGCTTTCAGCTCTAAGTTGAACTAATTTTTCAGGCGCATTGCTTGGCGTTATCGCTGGCATTCAATTGAAAAACCTTTGATTGCCTTAACCTACAAAGGAATCTCAGACTAATCCTTAATTGGTCCATTTTTTTTCCATTGTGAGATAAATTGAGATAGAAAATTAAAGTTTTATGCACATTGTCAGACCAAATCCCTGGGATAATTTTAAAAGCACGCCTAGAGTAGCTCGTGAAAATTCAAACAACTTGAACACTGTGCTTGCGAATATTTTAAAAAATTCTAATACTTTGCAGCAATGTTTACAATAAATAGATCAGAGCGTGTAAACATTTCATTTAAAAAATAATAAAAAAAAAAAAAAATCAATTATTTTAGGTTAAAATGATAACAACACAACCAACAGTCGACCAGAAAAACTTTGCTTTCCGAGTTTAATGGCTGCGTTTTAATATTAATTTGAATAAATGTATAAAATTTTACAAACACACATGTACGAACGCTTACATACATAGTCGCGAGTTTAAATATACGAGTAAAAGTGAGAAAATTTTGCATAAACTGAACGTCAACTCTGCATATACAATATATACAGATATCAGAATTTATGTAAACACACACCTTCCAAAAAAAAAAAAAAAACAAAATGACAATTTTACCTAAACATAAAATGGTGATGAAAATTTTACTGCATACAGACACTTACAAAAGTCCGAGTATAACTTCTAACTCAAGCTTGTACCGGATGCATGGTTCGTGTACCTAAGGTAAGGCGAGGAAGGTAATGTACGAGACTGTGACTGTGGCTAGCACCCATGAGGAGACAACGAAGACTGCTCGGCATTACACTGTTTTATAATATTTCCTACCTCAAGGCGGTTCCATGTTTGTAGGCGAAAGTCCTTTTGTGGGAAACTTTTTATCGGGGCTAAACTTTTCCATTTAACTTTTCCTCTGTGCGATATTTCAATTTGCCAAAGCCACCTCTGCATTTATTGCACAGATGGTCCGAGTCTCGAGGATGGTAGGCACCACTGTCATGATGAAATCGCATTCCATCCACCAGTCTCAGATATATCATATAGTGTCTTCCCTATTGAATACTGCTACCGCTTTTCGATAGATTTTTTGCAGTAAAACTGTACGCCTTTGCTGCGACTGAGGTTAGTACAAAATATTCCAAACTGCCGAGATACGTGACCATTGCGAAAGCTACAAACTCTGACATTGTCAGCGAAGAAAGCCTTTGGTTAGACTTTGAGCTGTGGCCTTCTTCCAATTAAACCCCGTAAGATCTTGGACTTGCAACTGTGGAGATAGGTTGTCGCACATTTTTGCGGTTAGACTTTGAGCTGCGGCCTTCTTCCAATTAAGCCACGTAAGGTCTTGCACTAGCGACTGTGGAGATAGGTTGTCGCACATCTTTGCGGTTAGACTTTGAGCTTGGCGCAGCCTTCTTTCAATTAAGCCCCGTAATGTCTTGGACTTGCGACTATGGAGATAAGTGGTCGCACATCTTTGCGGTTAGACTTTGAGCTTGGCGCAGCCTTCTTCCAATTAAGCCCCGTAATATCGTGGACTTGCGACTGTGGAGATAGGTTGTCACACATCTTTGCTTGTTAGACTGTAAACTGTCAACTGGTTTGCGTCAACATGAGGTTCTTGTTAGCCTTTCGGATTGGATGTCTCGTAAAGGAATTACAAAAGGGCGAAAGGCGGTGCGTTCTTGCCTGGTTTTGGAAGCGCATATGTATTTATCGTTTATTTACCATTTTCGGGTAGAGGGCAGACAAATTTCCCGAATTAAAGGTCTCGGACAAATGACACAACATAGCATTTATTGAGGACGTACATCTAGTTGCAAACAACACGGAGCCGCACTTATTAGAAAATTCCACAAGCTCTTATTTGCACATGTTACAAGCGACCACCTATACAGAGTGGCTTTAGTGTGTATGAAGACTTTGCTATTACACTGTGCGGTGTAGGTAACCCATATGTACGTTGATGGTCGCTATTGTGTGGATTTTTATGTGTTATTTTTATACTCACCAAGGCAAGATAAGAGTTGTGCTTCACACGTTGTACGGTTGGTAACTCCCAGAAAGTTGCAAAAAAATTCCACAAACCATAAAAACGCAACTTACAGACTTGCTTGCGTTTTACTACTAGTCTCAAGACATTTCAAGCCTATTAAATAGTTTTCTTAGACGTTGACTTACTCCTAAAAACCTAAGGCCTACCTACCTAAACAAAGCTGTTCATCGATTTTCCTATGACTACGAATATTGCTAAGATTCCAACCATTTTAAGTTGCTCCCGGGGTAAAACTAGAGCTACGCTGATCTTAACATTTCTGCTGATAGTGAACATCGTACAGTGAACCCTCATTTACAAAACCACAAAAATATATAATGATTCCCATCTCCTCACCTTATACGGTGTGGCGTAGACGAGGTGGGTATCTAAGGTTCGCTTCAAGATGTGTACGGGATTTTTATTTGTTTTTCGGGTTTTGTTTTTTTTGTTTTTAAATCTACGTTAGCTGTTTTTTTTTCTGTTGGTGTGTTGACTTACCGTCTAAATGCTTTTTCCAAAATTTGCTTTTCATTAACGGAACTTGCCACCAATATAACAGTTTCCGGTGAAGCATAGCTTTTGTGGCGTTTCAGTGTTGTCACATCGATGCGAACTGAAGAGGAACTACTGCCATCACCGTTGCCTACTGGTAAGTATGTTAATGATGATGACGATGATAATGATGCCGAGGGTGCTGCTGCTGCTGCCGCTGCCGCTGCCACTGCCACTGCCGCAGCCGCTTGCACTGTCCGTGATAATGATGCTTTTGTTTTGTAATTTGAAGGCAACACATTATTTCCATTCGGCTGCTTCTGGTGTTCGTCTCTCCCCCGCCATTTGCCATGTGTGCTCCGCAACTGTTGAAATAATGGTTGTTTATGTTGATGATGCTGATGGCTTGGTTGGCTTTTTAGGGAATTCTGAAGCTTGTATGTGGTATTGTGCAGTATGAGTCCAATGAAGAACATATAAAATAAAATGGCAAATATGGTAGACCAACGTAGCCAACGTAATTTTTTGCTCACTTTATTTAGAATGTTCATTATGAGATAAAAGGTATATCTGTATATATATATATATATATATATATATATGTATATGTATATATATGTGTGTATATATATATATATTTATATATATATGTATATATGGCAGTTCTTCTCTATGGGGTTGTCGTTGTGAATACCAACGGATGGCAAAGGAAATCACGCGCTTACACGCTTACACGCTTACACACTTACAAGTCTCCACACCATAAACACGCAGCTTACGCTACAATAGAAGAAATTCAGTTTTATGTTTTCCTTTTTTCTGTTTTTTTTTTTTTGCCAATAATTTACATTAACTTGGATGATAATGGCATTCGGTATAGGACGAGTGCTCGAAGCTTCAACTTTGCCAGTTATGTTGATGATGATGATGATGAGGATACACTGATATGTGTGTCGTATGTAAATAATGTTTTGATAATTTCTCGGTTGCTGCTCTTGTTGCTGCTAATTGGCTGTTAGTAGCTACTGATTTCGTTCCTGTTTCCTTTTCCGTTTTACTCGTTTCGCATCAGATTACCCGGTTACGCGGGTGTTGATTATGTTGTTAATGTTTGTAGAGCACAGTGCAGTGTAGCAACGAACAACACGAAGAAAATGATGAGGAAAAAGCCAAAGAAGAGATCCTTGTTACTTTCGTGCGCACATGTATGTGTGCATATATGTGTGTGTTTATTTTGTATGCCGTTGTATTCTTGTTAATTATTGTCGTAATTCATTTTCATGCTTATGCACACATTGTTCTCCGTCCATTGGGACTTTTAACAACTTTCGTTTCCTTCCCGTGCGCTCGTCCGTCGCGGCGTTACACGTTTTATTATATTTTTCTGTTTATAAAAAACGATTATGCAGGTGTGTATGAGTGTATGTATGCTCGCTCTTACGTTAAAGAAACGGAACTGAGCATTCTATGCCCGTAAATCGCATCTCCATTCACTATTCATGTAACGTTGACTTAGTGAATGGTAAAAAAAAAAAAAAAAAATAAGCTTTAGCAAAAGCCAGTAAGCGTAAGAAAATTCATGGGGCTTTTGTGTTGCTGGATAATAAAAAAAAAAAAAAAAAAAATAATTTTTTTAAATTTTTTATTAAACCATCTTTGTGTTGCTGGATAATAAAAAAAAAAAAAAAAAAAAAAAAAAAAAAATAAATAGAGAGGAAAAAAGACAAACAACCAACCAACCAACAGCCAATTTTTCTACTCTGACTTTAGTTTTCTTTTCAGTTGTTGTTGTACGCGATACAAGAGCTTATTATTGCCTCTATTATATCAAAAGGTTTTATTTTCGTTGCTTTCGTTGTTGCCTTTGTTAACCGTTGTATGCTCACATTTGACACAGTTGTTGTTAAACAAGTTATAACTGCTGCAGCTGTCTCTACTACTACTACTATTATTGTTATTACTATGTTTCTTCTTCTTCTTCTTCTTCGTCTTCTTCTTCTTGTTATTATTATTATTATTGTTGTTGTTGTTGTTGATGTTGTTTTACTTCGAAACAACAAAACAAATGGAAAATATCTGGTTTTTAAATGTCATTTGCGCTGCTGCTGCTGCTGCTGCTGCTGCTGGTGCTGTTGGGCTTGCCGGTGTAGAGGAGGAGGAACTGCAAATGGTATGAAACAAGTTTATATGCAAATCATTAAATCATTAAATCATTAAATCATTGAAAATTTAAATTTTTAAAAAGCTTCACTTGAAAAATCTAAAAAGAGAAACAAGAAATAGGGCAACTTTTTTACAAACATATAAAGCGAAATGCTCTGACACTTGACTATACGAAGGTAATGGCGCAAGCACTACTAAAGGCATTAAAGCGACTTATTTAAAGCCCGCTGATCTCAGATGTTCGCGCGAAAAGCGTAGCAACACAGCAACACGCAGCAGCTTAATCTTAACCTTTTCAACGCAAGGATATGCTTATGCGTTAAGCGAAAATTTACAAAAAAAAAAAAAAAAAAAAGTCAAAAGATTAAAAAGGCAATAACAAAGCCTTGAAAATGCTTTCAACGATGAATTTAAAGAAAACAAAAAAAAAATTTGTTGACCTTCGGCATTACGTTGTATTCAACTTGGAATAAATTTCAATAAGAACGCATTAAATCAATTTTGACGGTTCAAAGCTGAATACTTGACACATGTCAAGCTAAATTTTTTCTTACTTGCATTTCTTAATTGCATTGACTTGTTAAGAGTCACTTAATGCTCTTACCATTAAAAACTTCTGTTTAGTCCTAGTGAGCATTTTTGCTCACTGATGAGTAAATCAAAACTTTCTTCAGATCAGTTTTATAAATAAAATTAAATTAAAATTATTTCTGCAATGAGCAGGCAGACTAATAGGTGAGCAAACGAACGACCTTGGGAGCGGGCGTCGAGCGGGCGGGCGTTATACAACATCATATGTGTGAAATTCGAAATATAAGAGAATCCGCTCATCACTTCGCTTTTATATGACGTCATGACGTCAGATAATGTTCATTTGTTTCTTTTAGTTCCTCTTGGAGGACTAACTTACTTCTTAATTAAGAAAGCAAATCTCTCCAAGTTTTTCCCTATCCCTTATTCCTGCTTTCCATGTTACATTTCTATACATTTTCTTAAATCTATTCTAAAATCAACGTAATTCGACCACACTTTGCAATATTAATTTTTATGTCAGTTTTTGCTTACGAGCCGAGCTCTTAATACACTGGACACATAGGCTTCAGTCCATTAAAAACAATATGTAGAAAAAGAATGTAAATACACTCAAATTTGTTTGTGTGCGATATATAAAAATTTCGATCAAATTTGAACGTAATTGATGAAGACGGGCTTAATACTTGCGGAGAAAGCTTGATTACTGATGGGCAAGAAGAACCCGATTATATGACAGCAGATAAAATCTATGCAGGACTCCAATTTTGCCATAGGTTAGGACAGTGGTTTCCAACCTGTGGAGCGCGACCCCCTTAGAGGCAAGAGGGGCATGTAGCTGTTTCCAAAATATTATTTTCAAATACAAACCAAAAAACTCAAATAGGTGTCAAAAAAATGAATCAGCAGTATACACGATCCACAATCCTCGCCGCGGATTTTTGGTGTACAAATGCTAAAACATCCAATTCATACTCTTCTTCGAATCGAAATATCTCGCTTTCGCGTTTGGAGCCGAGTACCGATGGGGCGTGGAATCAAAAGATAAGCACTTGCAACATTCCGATTATTCTCGTGCTTACTCGCGCCAAACTTCAGTGAACAGAAGCATCTGATTGTTTCGGTTTTTTTTTTGTTTTTTAAAGGGGGACGCATTAATTTTTTTTTTAAAAGGGGGGGGGGGGGGGGGGGCGCCGTTACAAAAAGGTTGGAAACCACTGGGTTAGGATATAATTTTTTTGCAATCGATGCCAATTCTAGAAGTACTTCAAAATTCCAATAAGGGCTTCAATCTTGCATATCTGTCTGCCGAGACATATGCAGGCCTCTAGTGAAACAACAGTCTTCGCGAAAACTGATCACCGACTGCGTGGTAAAAAGAAAATAAAATCATTCAAGTCTAAACGAGCGTGGGTGTAGTATTTTCAGGTGACGAAATCGATTTTGAACCAATTTACCACAAGAAAGTTTCGCGTATTGTCAGACTACGAGGCATAATGGCTTTGTATTTGTAAAATAAGTACATATGTGAACAAACTATGTAGGGGCACACATACATGTGTATTTTGTAGATCAGATGACAAAAGGTTTCGCGAGATCCCAAATAGCTGCCAAATCTCGTGTCTTGATTTCGTTTAAAAAAGCAATTCCCAGTTATTTTGTGAGGTTTTGAGTTATTTGTGAGTTACGTGAGACTTTTTTATGCGGTCCTCATTCACCGCATAAAAAAAACACTTTTTAATTGTATTGCGGAAACTATTTTTTACAGGTACTCGTGAAGTTGTGTGCAATTTTTTTTGTACGTTTTTTTTTATGCGGTCCCTATCCATTTGAGTTTGAGTGTATGTAAAGGGTAGATGCCTGGATAAGCAGGCCACAGAGTGGAACGAACAAAGTAACGTTGCAGGCAGGAGTCACTCGTTAGGTAGAAGTTGACGAGCTTCAAGTTCTAAAGTCACGCCGTCGCCTCAAGCTGTAAGATCATATTATCATCCAAGTACCATTTCGATATTATTCATATACATATATAGCTGTTTGATAAATTCCTCGAATGTTATATTATCCTTCTTTCCTATCTTCCTGTGCTTCCATCCAAAATATCCTATTGCCATAAAAAATATGTGTAGTCCACAAGCCTTTTACTTTCAGCCCGTCACAGTAGCGTTACTTCTTCATGACATCATGCCGCCAGAGTGGCGTCATTGACGCCACTATGACGATTTGGCAATTGTCGCCACTGTGGCGACTTTGACCGCAAAGAGTTGGATATCATTTTCACTTTTGAAGGTAAAATTAATTTCCCCCGACAGTCGAACGCAATGCATTCGACAATGGGAGACGATAAAGATAATTATAATTGCCTTTATTGCCACTGTTTTTGCGGTAGGAGCAATAAAAATTTCTTATGTTCGTAGGAGGAGTAAGCAAGCGATTTGAAATATTTACTTGTTTATTTACATACGAAATTCAGCTAAAATAGACAAGAGAGAGAAAAAAAGCATACACACTCACAGCTTGTACGGCTCCTAGTTGCAAGTGAATCAGCAAGAGGTTGCAAACATGCAAAAACTTAACAGCCACTAATAGTAAATAAGCTCAGTTCAAATTTGTCGTAACCATGTACAGTGAAAACGGCAACAAGTAAATATGAAAATAAAGAAAATGCACTGTGTTCTAGGACCAAAATCGAAGCTTACTCTGAAGAACAACGTGTCACTCTATAAAATCATTCTAAAGCCCAGTATGAACGTATGGACGTACGAACTGTGGAAGACAACCAGCATTTCGAACGTAGACATATTGCAGAACCCTAAGACTTATCGCAAATGCTTCTTACTTTGTAAGCAATCACCTTTTCCGCGATACCGATCTAGACGTCCTAGAAGTTAAAGATGAAATAAAACGCTTTAGCAGTAATTACTTAAGCAGATTAAGCCTGCACCCTAATATTTTAGCTATAAACTTATTAGACGATAGTTATGACGTAAGAGGATTGGAAAGACGCGACATATTAGATCATCCCTTCATGTAGACACATCACTGTTGCTCCTAATGTGCACTCAAGTCGAAAACTAAACGCGTATATGTATGCGTAAAATGCACTGGAATCTAACTATAATGCTATAGTATTGCTACACTCATTACCGCATCAAATTCTGAATCGATTTAAGGATGACCGTCTGTCCGTCTGTCCGTCTCAGTTATATCTGTCGTAGATATTCTCCTGGCCGCCTATCAACTTCATATTCGGCATTGGAAACATTGGCGGCAAATCGGTCGAAGAACACGCCTATAGCCCTATGTAAAGTGAGTTGTATTTTGCTCTTTACTCATACACTAGTGAAGAAAAATCTACAAAAATTTCAACGATGCCGCAGTACTTACACCAAAATGTGAGAAATTGACCACGCCTATCCCATATTAAAATTTTTTGTCAATACCTTTGTAACGCGCAGAGGCAATCTTCAGAAAGCAGATTACTAAGGATGTCCGAGTGCTTTTCTCTCCATCTGTTCGTCTGCCCAGCTATACATCATCTGTGGTAGGCATCCTCCCGTTCGCAAAAAAAGAAGATATCGCCTATAAATTTGCAAAAGAGTTTGAAAATGGATCAAATAGATCGAAGAATGTGCTTACAACGTCCACACGTCTATACAAACAAAACTCAGAACATCTCAGAAGAGACACGTGTCATAAATTCAGGGTGTGAACAGATACGCGCTATAAATTTCCGCAAAGTTACTCTACAGTAATAGAAAAATTCGACCATGTCCACCTAATATTATCGAGTGTGGAGCAAACCTTTTTTTTTTTAATTGTATAGGAATTTTGACGGCTGCCGGATAACTTAGATTGCTTGGATTGCAAACTCTACTGCGCTTGAGATTTGAACCCGCAAGGCTTGAATTGTCAGACGCGATCCTCTACCCACTCGGGTAGAGTACTTATGCCGATAGATTTTTACAAAGAACTTTAAACGATTTGGAAAGCCCTCAATTATATCTACATTGGCTGGATTTTATGAAAATAAAGTTCCTAGAGAAACGCTAAGGAACTTTGAAGTTTATTGCGCCAAGTCATGTTGACGAGTCAATGTGTGTTGATACCATTTATTGACTTAACCGAGAAGGACACATCAAGAATAAATCTATATTTCTCACATGACGGTAAGGCTAACAAAGACAATCTATTTTCATAAGGAGATAAAGATACAAGCGGGTCCCAGTCCACATTCCTAAGGGCAAAGAGCAAGATTTTCTTTTTTCGCGGATTCAATTGAGTCGACATAGTACCTATATGGGAAGGAGATCACACAACAAACGTGCACTCACGGTATAGTCCTGACCAAGCTCTGTGGACCACGCGC
This sequence comes from Glossina austeni, assembly GCA_000688735.1. Classification (NCBI taxonomy): domain Eukaryota; kingdom Metazoa; phylum Arthropoda; class Insecta; order Diptera; family Glossinidae; genus Glossina; species Glossina austeni. The sequence goes on along the minus strand of KK502439.1, from coordinate 154,140 downwards.
TAAACTAACTTCACTTAAAGATTCAGCTCATTGTGCAGATGCTTGGTTTAGTCCTCTATTCCAATATATGTTTTATGGGATTTTTCCGCGAAATCAACCAAATGACTGATTAAAGCCTTAAGCAAGATATTATTTTCCCTTAATATAAATTATATTTAATCATAAGCGATTGATTTACCGAAAGACTTTTCGTGTTGTTGTTGAAATGTGTTACGAAACTTTTGTGATGATATCAGTGACGTGATGTTGATAATGTTTTTACCTTTTGGTAAACACTGTTACTAACGAGATAATTACTTTTCTAATGAAATTTAAATTCTTCTATGTAAACGATAACGAAATATGACCAACATTTTATCTACGGTTCATAACCCACGATTAACTTTTTGTGGTATCATTTAACTGAAGCTAAACCAACGACAAGAACAACAAAATTCTTGACCAAAACTTGTATTGCAAATCATATCCGAACAGTATAGCAATGCATAGCACGGCAGAGGAGAGTCGAGCACAAGTTGTAGAAGAGGAAGACGAAAGATGTCGAGCATACAAAAACACAAATACAACAAATTGACAAAAACAATAAAAGTTGGTCAACAATAACTTTGTTTGTAATTGTATGTGAATTTCTTAATTACTCTTTCTTTCTTTTCTCCAATTGACTGCTTATGTGTGTGTGCATACGTACGTTTATGTGAGTAATAGTTAAGTTGTTGCAATTTAAAATTTTTGAATCAATATCGAAAATTGTTTTATTTATATTAACTTTAAAAGTTTTTCCATTACTTAAGTGCGTAGATACGCGTCAAACGGGACGTATACTTGATATTATACTTTAATTTGTAACATTGTAAGCTTACATAAGGCAAACATATTCTTAAATGGGTCTCGATTGCGAGAAAATTCGATGATGTCCGTACGTCTGTTTGCGCTTTTCTAAAATTTTCAAGCTCACAAGCATAGAGATAAAGATATGCAAACGTTACAGTGAACCACAAACTCTCGCCCTTCCACACCATTACCTATCCTAGACAACTTCACAATCATTCATGTAATAAGTTTGTAAAAAGTGTGGAAAATGTTTGCAAAGTGATGTGATGCGCACAATTTTCAATAGCGTTCATCCTACGATCAAAACACCAAAGCATCTAAATTTCAGCGATATATCTCAAAAATAGCGGTCTATAGACATGTAGGCAGACGGACAGACAAGCTTAGATCAAATCAGAAAATGATTCTAGAGCGAACGGTATAACAAAAGGTGGGCCCATCTCAACTCCTTCTAGATGACGCATACATCCCTTTATACCATAAGCAGTGTATGCTATAAAACAACAAAAAACAAAAGGTGGGCCCATCTCAACTCCTTCTAGATGACGCATACATCCCTTTATACCATAAGCAGTGTATACTATAACAATGGATCAGTGAATTTTGGCAATGCTTCTATAACCGAGAGACTGCAGCTTCTCGGATAAAAAGTTCAATAAAATTTTAACTTGCAATCTCTAGCATATTCCGATCTATAAAAGTGATGTCAATCGATTTGCTGACGTGCCAAGATTCTCTTATTACGACCTATTTATCTATTTACTTGAGTTGTACGGCGCATTAGAAATTCGCGTTATAGTGATTGTGGCTTTGTAGCTTCTCTTTAGTCTTTGCACTTGTTAAGCGCATACAAAGCGAACGAAAGAAATTTATAAAAGTAGTTACAATTGTTTTTAAATAGTTTTGCATAGAATTTCGGAAAGAAATTGAGAAAAGTTTCTTATTTGATGGTCAATTTAGGGAAAGAAAAAGAAAGAAAGAAAAACATGAAAAAAAAGTAGGTCAACATCGGACATTTGATAAATGGTAAGTAAACCCCGCACGCCCATTCCCTTGCTTTATCTTCCCCATCATTGAGAAGTGGAATTCTTGTTTCTTTTTGAATATTTTCTTTTTTTTTTTGTTTTTTTGTTTTCATTTTAGGCTTTATTGACTTTGCTTTACAACTTTACGATTTGTTTATGGCTTTGCCTTTAGATTTTTCCCTCGTTATCGGTTTGCTTTTCATGCTCATCTCTTAAAGCGCAATTGAAAACTCATGCATAGCTGTACCTCTTAAAAATGCCAACTTAGTTATGCTGCCTGCGTCTAGGGCCTAAGTTGAAATAAGAACCCGGTATACTCCACTCTACACAACTGGCGGTAAAGAATATAACAGCAGCCAAAAGAACTTGAGCGTTTAACTTGAGAAGTTTATTATACCGAGCAATTTATTTATAATCACTCACTAGAACGATCTAAGTTTGTTTGTCCATTTGTTCGTCTTGTGTTCGTTCAACCTACGGGTCACAATTTTTGAGATATTTTTTAATGGAATATTTTTAATGGAAAGCATACTAAATATGCTTGGCATCGAACTACTTCCCATACAAAGCCTTAGATTCGTCATATGAGTCTCTCTACTATGCGAAGTAGTGTTCGACCATGATGCTTCTACTTGTTTCGCCCTAAAAAATACTAAAAATTAAATCTCGTCACGATATACGAACCAACGCTTGTGTATATTTTGTAGGAATTGCTAGATGTCAGGAAGATGGCAGGAAAATAGAGTTTTGTGGTAAATTTATATGTCAAATATTTGAAAATTATAAAAACTTCTTCTTCTTCTTCTTATTTTTCTTAATACGAGCTGTCCACTCGGGATGTATTCTCTATAGGTGTAACTGATGGGATGATATTGTGAAGCATAAGCATTGTGCGTTTACCGACTTACAGCTCTGGGATTCGCAGTCACGAACGCTAACTTCGTAGTCGCGACGCTTATCAACTCCACTTTCAAAATCAATTATTATGCATATATATATATATATATATATGCATATATATATATATATATATATATATATATGCTCGATGTGAACTAAGATGTGGATTATAAAAAGGATATTTAAGAGAGAATTTTTCGCTAAGGGGACTGTAAGCCTCTAAAAAAAGGAGTTTTTTTTTTTATTTTTTTTTTTTTCTTGGTTGGAAAGATAGTTAATAGTGGGAAATAACATTTGAGAAGTTTATTAAACCTCTTCTTAACTATTAAAAAAAGATTATTTTGAAAAAATATTAAAAAATGGCAACAACGGAGCCATTCTCGCAAGGCACTGTCTATTTAAGGAACTCTGGTGCGAAATGAATTTAAAAACAAAAAAACCGAAAATCATTCAATCTTTACAGGACTAAAGCTATAAAGGATTTGCTGAAAATATTGATTGAATAAAAAAAAAAAAAAAATTACCACCGATTTTTTCAAAAAAATCCTTATTGACTGCTCTGCGGGATGTCATTTTAAGTATATGCGAAAAAGTTCAGATGAAAGAACGGTTATACCCTTTCCAGGGCCGCTTTCAAATATCCGATACCGAGAAAAAGGCATTTAAAGTTTTAAGGGCCCGTACAATTATGTTTAAAAGATCAACCATTTCAGATGTTGCCACGCCCACAATTATGTTTTTATATCATTCTTGACTATGTACGCCATCATTTAAACAAAAAGAAAATAAATAAATTTTTTGAAAAATTTGCCGAAGCATCCCGTGGAAGAGTTTTTTCCGTCAGCCATCATCATGTTTGGATAAAAGGGCAAAAAGTTTCGTTGTAAGCCAATTACAAAAACTTTCTCTACCTTAACTAACTTCTCAACATTGTTTACGTAACTTTGATTGCGACTATATTTGAACTTCTGTTTCTTATAAATTTTATATTCGCCGTAATAAAAAAGTTCTATTTCTTGTTTGTCAATTTATTTCACTTCGACGACGCAAAAGAACAAATATATATATATATATATATATATATAAAAAACATTTTTAAGTTGAATTTCGTGTATTTATTTCGGGGGTTAACTTTCACTTGACTGAACTCCATAGGGAAGATATTTTAAAGAAGTTTATTATTGCTGTTGCTGTTGTTAACACTTTACAAATCGTTTTAAGTTCATATCATTCGGAATGCGTCTGTGTATGCGCAACGAAATTGTATACGTAAAAAAAGAAATCATAATTGCAACTCTGTAAACCACAGAATAATCATGTGTAACTAAATTTTGCTGCAATATATTTGTTCGCACTCTTTCTTCATACACAATATGTGCATATATGCAATCCATACGCAAACATATATATATATATATATATATATACATAAATATATGGATATCTGCATCAATACATATACAAATAAATATGGGTGAATGTGTACAAATCGGAATGAGTTATAGTTGCAAAACTAACTAACCAACAATATATATATACATACATACATACATACATACATACATATATATATAGATATGTATATATATATACATGTATATATATATATATATGTCTGTAATTGTATTCCCTTCATATCTGTATCTCATTTCATTATATCGAATATTAAAGAACTCATATCTAATACAAATGAATATCCACTCATACATATCAGCAATTCTTTCATTCATTCATAAGATTAAA
>KK502439.1:120242-132814 GCA_000688735.1 Glossina austeni | reverse complement strand
CAGTTATTATTATGTCATTGATGTGATTGTTTGCGTTGTTGCTTTATTCGTATACCATTTTTAATAAAAAAAAAAAAAAAAAAAAAAAAAAAAAAAAAAAAAAAAATATACAAATATATATATATATATATATATATTTACATGCATATAAAGAAGACATGCAAGTTGCGTAAATTGCATAAAAGAGCAACTGCGGCAGTGGTGCGGCAACAATTTTCATAGCAACAACTAAACGAAGGCATATAATAATTCAACAGTCGGTAGAACAATTCAAAGTATATGTAAAAGTACTTCAAGTGCAAATGATGAGTGCGCACACATACACACTTATATATTCACACAAAATTACGCATTCAACTGCATCATGCATTATTTGTGTTGGCTTTTGTTGATGTGTTGAAAAAGTTCTTCTTGTTGTTATTGTTGTTTCTCTTGATATGAATTAAAGCCCGTTTGTGTCTTGTGTTTGTATATATTTGCGAACGCGTTCTCTTACTTATTCGGTTTCTCTTTCTCGCCCTCTCTTCTTTTTTCTTTATTTCATTTTTATTCTTTATGAATTTTACCACTACTCAAGTGCATGCTTGGCGTTGCATACTTTTCAGCTTGTGCTGCTGGTTTGTTTTTTCTGTTTTCTGTTTTCTGTTTTGTATTCTTTTGAATGAATTAACTTTGCAACGTTTTGTTATTGTGTCGTGTCGCAGCCAACAATCAAATAAACATATGTACAATGGCTTTTTATAAACTCGACTATAGTAATAAATACTGTCCTACTCTCACTCTCTCTCTCTCTCTCTCTCTCTCTCTTACTCTCTTTCTATCTCAATTTTCTCTTTTCTCCCTTCACGTCTTATGGCCTGAATATGAATATATATATATATATATATATATGTGTGTGTGTGTGTATAATAAAAAAAAGGAATAATTTTCAATTTCAATTGGCCGTAATGTACGTACGTGATTGTGTGGACGTTGTGTGTGATTTTATTTTTATGTTTAACAATTTTTATCTTGTTTATGTGAAAATATATACGTGCATATATATATATATATATATAAGATATATACATGAACGCTTTGCATAAACCTTTAGGCATTTTTTAACACATTGTGTACATTTTGTATGCATTTGTATGCACGACATCAAGTGCAATTATTCATTCTGGCCTGTATTCATAAAGAAATTAAAGTATTTGTCTTTCAGTCCAGAAAAACAAAACAAAAACGAAAAAAGAAAAAAAGAAAAGAAGAAAATGCAATTTTCTAGCAATTTAACTGGAAAATGATTTATAATTCAAATCGGTTTTAAGACATCGATTGAGACTTATGCACGTTCGCTCACATCCATTTATATGCCAAGGACTACAAGTATATATATGTATGTATGTTTAGAAGATTGACTATTATATTTTTTTCTTTTTTTTTTTCTTGTCTAAGGTAAAGTTGCTTTTGAAAAGTTTTCTTACAATGCGACAAACTCATCATCGCCTTGCCCAAAGGATACACTTTACGTGATAGATGTACGAGCAGAGCAGTAGAAAAAACTGTCATCTTAAAGTTTTTTCTCCTCAACTATGATTGATTAAAATATTGTCACATTATATAGGTTAACATGTGCAACAAACTCCCCAAGGCACTAATGCATGCATTTATATGTGTATATATGTGGGTGTTTGTGTGTTTGTGTGTACGCGTAGAGCATAAGCATTGACGTACTTTTGAAAAGAAAACAAGAAACTAACAAACTTATAAGCTTCAGAACAGGCTAAAAGAAAGTTACCCTGCACGTCGCGCGAACGAAGAGCACCATTTCGTTTATATGTAGATATAAGTGTTTGCATGTTTCCACTTAACAACCTATTATCACTATGCATATATGCATATGCATGTGTGTATATATTTTACTCAACAGACAGCCATGTACGCATAAACAGCTTGGAATATTTCTTAGGCTATTTACAAAAACAAAAAAATGTATTTAGTGAAAATAATTTAAAAAATATGGAAAATTTTAAGCCCCTGCATTGCCTACAAATATATATATAAACATGCAATCAGACAGATAGACTACATGTTGAGCATATACCGATCTGAAGTTGTATTTTTTTTTCTTATGAATTCGACGTCTGGCAACAATAAACATATCGTAGAACATAAATGATTTTCCCAACAATGGAAATATTGAGTTTTCTGCCGGCAAACTTCTCTCTCCCTCAATTTTACACAATTATTGCGCCTTCATCCGTACACATCTGGTAGTTGTAAGTATCCAGTTTTCTCAAATATTAATAAAAGTGATAAAGGAATTTATGATTTTTCTAAATTTTCTCAAAAATTTGGCGCAAATCGAATCTGATTTTGTTGCGTAGATTAGTAACTCTCAAGAAAGTCGTCCATTAATTTGCATTAAATAAGCTTGGGGTGTCGATCTAAATATATATTTGTATGGTAGATGGTAGATACGTTCTTTCGAAAACCGTGCAAAAAAAAATCGTGTAAACAAAATACCTGAGACATATAGAAAGTTTGGAGATATGTTCCAAAACTTTCAAACTTCGTATACAATGAAAACAATCGAAATATTTTTCCAAAAATTCGTGCAAAAAAAGTATGATGACATTCATATTACGAAAGAAAAACAATTCATTTTTATTACAACATAAGGGAAAAGAAAATTCAATCCATAAGTACAGCATACATACATTTAAATTAACAGTCATTGATGTTCGATAACAAGCGCGCACGCTTGTTACGCAGACGAACAAATACAATTAAGACCCTGTAACTCTGCTAACAGCATTATATAAAATAAAATAAATAAATAAAAAAGAAAAAAAAAAACGCTGAACGCATAGCAGAACAAGGTTTCGATCCTCGGACCTCTGGGTTATGGGCCCAGCACGCTTCCACTGCGCCACTCTGCTGTTGTGCACTCATGTTCTTTAAGCCTAGTTAAAGTGGTGATTAATTTGTATACTATTCTCTTAACATTTAAAAAAGAATAAATAAAATAAAAATAATCAATAAAAACATAATATTGCGTTTATCGACAGCTTTTGCCTTTTTGCCCAGAAGCAAGCATCGGAGATCCCATAAAGTATATATACTAAGGAAGAAAATGGAAGAAATAGTCCGCCCAATAGCTTTATAAAGTGCTGAAGTAAGATTGGAATGCACCTAAGCATGTTAGTCCGTTTCTGTGAAAGCAAGGGCATGGTGCCCACTAGAATCACGTTGCCTAATTTCGTTGAATATGTTCCCTAACGGAGAAAAGAAAAATTTGAATCTCTTCAATCCTTTCAGTGCTTTTTTTTAAATCCCTCTCCCTTTTACTCTCTCTCTCCCTCTCTCTCTTTCTTTCAAGAGTTACCAGACACACTGCGAGACAGAATTCCTTTGGCAGGACCAGTAGGATGTGGTCTGTTATTCGTTGCTAAGGTCTAATGAAACGTTTAATACCAAACGCTACCAACAACAATTAATCGATTGGAACCGTTCGCTTTCCAAAAAATGAGAGTAGTACCAAGAAAAGTAATTTTCTTACATGAAATCTGTCCATCCATCCATGCAGCGAAACCGTTTCGCAACAAGTAGGAGGCACACAATTGGGAAGTGCTAGCCCATGCGGCTCATCAACCCACTTACTTTCATCAATGGAACACGCGAAGCACTTAATGAACACTGCTTCATATTTTACGAAAGCGCACGAACATGATTCGATCACTTTGGTTTCCACAAATTGTATTGCTAGCGATGGACAATACTGTTTGATCAGCGGCAAGCTGAGACGATCGCGTTATCGTAGTTGAACTAGAAAGTGAGACAATAAGTGCATTAGACGTAGCTGAAGGATGATGCCTGTCGACGACCGTGCTTGAGTGGACTATTGCGGAAAGAAACGGCCATTAATTTACTAAATTCTTGCTGTTGTTGTGGATTCAAATGTCGTAACTGCTCAACTGCTCCAAGGTGAGTTGGTTGTGGTCCCAGGCAGTGCGATATACGCTCGTGGCACACGCAGAGCTTTGATTGCCGCAGCATATGGATTGCAAGTAGGTACTGATGTCGTTGGCGTGGTCGAAGCAAAGATGAAAGAAATCCGCTGGATACAAATACGTTGGAGGTGACGGAGGGGATGGAATAGCATTCGAAGTTGATGCTGATGAATGATGAGGGGCTTGAAATTCAGCTGCATCTGATAAATTATCAGATGAGTGATTCTGCTGCCAATGCTGCTGGCACCGCCATAGAAAGCATTAAATGCCGGTTGCGCCAGACACGTACACAGTGGGGCTTCCTTATATTTGGTTCTGTGCTACTTTTTTTTCTTTTTAGATTTTGTCGTTTTGAAAAGACGATCCAAAATGAAATATAATTTAAATGGATTTTTTTGTATTCTTTTTTTTTTGTTATTTTATTTTTTTTTCATATTTGAGTACAATTTATGTAAGCATATCTTCTAAGCAAAATTAATTCCAAGTCTGGGTTCGATGAAAAAAAAAGGAGAATTTTTATAGGATTTAAAGAATTTGTCTTCTTCACTCCAAAATGGGGTTTTCTAAAAATTTAATCCGAAATAAGAGTTGTAAGTGTGTGCATGCCTGCTCGCTCATATTTTTAGAAAACTCAGCAGCTATGCAACGGATGTTCGATTCTCATACATCTGCAAAGGAACTTGACGAACTTTTGATATTCATAATTGTAAACAAGGGCGGAGCCCATCTTTTTGGCCAGATTATGCTTTGTGGCTTGATAGTGGGCTAAGGCGTGGGCGCCGGTATCGCGGCAGCAACCAAAATGACCGCAACTCAAACAAATATATAAATTCTTTACTCGCCCGCATTCTTTACACCTCGCCTCCTGCCCCGATTCAATCTCCTTTAGGAAGTCGCATAAACTATGTGGAAATGATTAAAGCAAAAAGTGTTCGACATTCTATAGAATAATCGTACTCTAGAAAGTTTATACGCAATTTCGATTCCAGAAATTCCTTCTCTTGTCCCAAACTCTTTATGCGTTCATCTAATACGGCGGCTTGTGCAACAGCGGCTTCAGCTTTTTGTTTGCAAACGTCAAATTCCTTTTGCGTACGTTCGTTATCGTTGCAGTTGCATTTTTCTTTTTCTTGCAAGGCGCGTAATCTGAAAGAGTAGTTAAAAGTTTTTTTTTTTTTTTTCTTTTTCTCAAGTTTCAATGTCGGTCGTTTTTTACTGGTCTTCTTTTTTTTTAAAGGCCAGTTCCAAAAGTTCTTTTTCTTGCTTTAATTTCTGCATTCTTTCTTCTAATTTAGTAATTTCGTCTTCGGCGCTTCTTACTATACTTTTACAATCATGTAATTCATTTTTAAGCCGATCATTGCTGGCCGTACTAAGTGAAGGTAACGTCAAGTTATTAAAAGAAAAGAAACATTGATTCCTTTTTAAAGCCTACTTGCATTCCTTCTGTTTTAATTCTTCTTCCAGAAACTCCTTTTCCTTCAACAAAGCCTGCATGCTTTTCTCCAATTCAAAAATTCGATCTCTATCATCGGCAGGTCTCAGAGCGAGCTTATTATCGTCGAGTACAGTTTTCTCCTTACTAAGTGAATGAATGATGAAATCAAAAATCATTAAAATTTCGTTGTATTTCGTTGTATTTTATGATGATGCGCTTACTCAAATACTTTTTGTTTCACTTGCTCTTCTAAAAGTTGCTTCTCTTCCACTAAACACTGCATCCGTTTTTCCAATTCCGAGATTTTGCTATTATGAGCGTTCGTTGATAGTTGATAGTTATGCAAATCTTGCTCTAAACGAGTGATACGATCTTCATAATGTTCCCTAATTGCGTCCAGTTCTTCATGACTGAAATGACGATGAAATGGTGTAAATAATTTTTCATTTTCGTGTTAGTAAACAATTTCATACCCGCTATGTGATTGCTTTAATTTTTGTTCCAATATTTCTTTCTCTCTTATCACGGTCTGCATTCTTTGATCCATTGCGTTAATCTTATCATTACCGGTTACGACTGAAGCATGATAATTTCGTATCTCCTCTTTCAAATAAGTGAAACGTTCTTCATATTCTTTTTTCAAGGTATTGAACAAATCGCGACTGAGAGATCACGACAAGAGGGATAAGTTAACAATGTTATTAATCTTACGTTTCACATTTCGTTACTTATTATCTTTATCTCGCAAAGTTGAATGATCTTCTTCTTTTTCTCCGCATTCACTCGATTTGGCTCCTAAAGTATTTGCGCAAGATTGCCTTTGCAAAGTGAATGAAAGGAGAGAGAGAGATTCTTAAAAGAGAAAATTACTTTTTCGCATTTAATCGACAAATCCTACTCATTATCATTAACTGCAGGCTGCTGATCTGGCTTTGTTCCGCATTGACTTGACGTCCTAGCTTTCGAAGAACAAACCCCACTAGATTTCCTTTATGGGATGAAATAAATTTAATAAACGTGCGTTCAGGTTTAATCCACTTCACCATTCCATTCGTTATCTTTATCTGCTTACCGTAATTCCCATTCCAATGCACTGGATTGATCTTTCTTTTCTTCGTATTCACATGCGTCAGTTTTTAAAGGATCAAGACAAACTTGCTTTCTACAAAGAATAAAGAAAATGATTAAAATCATCTAAACTAGAAGAAGAAAATAAAAAATATTCTTTTTGTTCTCAAATCGATGTCCCTACTCGTCATCAGCTTGGGGAATATCCCATTTGAGTGCTCGTTGATCTTTCTCTTCTCCGTATGCACAAGTAACATAAGCACAAGTCCTCCTTTAAGGATTACAAAGCAAGAAAAACAATTTTAAAAAATTCCTCTTCTTTTTTTTTTTTTTAATCTACTCATTATCAGCTCGCGGACGGTCCGATTCCAATGTTCGTTGGTTTTTCTTTGCTTCGACTTCAAGCTTTGTAGAATAAATAATGGAATTTCTTTGTGTGGAATAAATGAATAAAAAAAATAAAAATTCGCCTTTTCTTTTAAACGACATCATCTTACTCGCTACATGCCACGGGAAGTTCCGATTCCAATTTGCCTTCGTCTTCCTTCGTTACGTGTTCACAGGGATAACGTTTTTTACAAAACGCCGAAGTGCTCCTTTATAGATTGAATGAGAAGAAAGGAAAATGATGAGAAGCACAGTCTTCTTACCTTTCTTACTCTTTTCAAATACGCGGAAGAATGAAGAAAAAATAAGTAATAACACTATGAACTTTCAAACTAAGGCCTTACAAGGGGAAGCAATCGAAAAAGTGTTCTGATCCGAACCATTTTCGAAAGCGTGCGTTCTTGCGCTAAAGCACGTCAGTGTGCGAAACTTCAATGAGATCTTCCAAAAATTTGGGCCCCGTAGATTGAGCATAGAAAAACAAGATAGTCGGACGGGTGGACGGATGGACGGACGGACAGATCATAAAAGTAGTTTTTTGAATCACTCTCTAGCTCTTTATCAGTTTGACCACAGCTCCGTTCAAATATTGGTCGTTGATTTTTTTTCTTCATTGCCCCACTTTACAGAGTAAGAACAGGTCTTTCTGTGTACATTGAATGAGGAGAAGGTAAAAAGCCAATTTTCCTATTAATTTAATCAATGTACAGCCCTACTTGTTATCATTATCCTTTTGCCGCAATTCCCATTCAGATCCTTCCTGATCTTTCTTTGCTCGATATTCACATGGCTCAGTTCTCGCAGAATAAACACCAGGTGGCTTCCTTTGCAAAAGAAGAATTATTACAAGGCAATTTTCCTAATCATTTAATTCATGTCGTACTCGTTATCGATTAAAGGATTGCACCATTTTAATGATCGTTGATCTTTCTTTGCTTTGTCTTTGAAAGCGTAAGCAGCACAAGTCATCTTTTGTAGACTGAATAAAGCGAAAATAAAATTAAAAAAAAATGTTCTTACTTCTTATTAAAACGATATTTTACTCGCTATCAGATTTCGAAAGTTTCGACTGCAACCCTCGTTGATCGTCTTTCCCTTTACATTCGCATCGTTTAGCACGTTTTGCGAGAAGTACACAAAGTTCGCTTTGATTAGACGGAGATAAAATGGAAAATTATTTAAAGTCAAATTTTCTCATTTATTTAATCGATACTCTACTCGCTATCAATTTGAGGTATAGTCGATTTCAATGATCGTTGATCTCTCTCTGCCTCGCGTTGAAGGGACTTGCTTTCCTTAAGATAAGGACGAGTCGTCCTTAACAGGTTGAAAGTGAACATATAGAAGGAATTCATTACAAGGATATTATTTTATTATTATGTAAACGATGCCTTACTCGCTATTAAATTGTGAAAGACTACCATCTTCTTCTTCACGTTCACGTGGATCCCAGAGATCCTTTTCACTAAGCAAAGAAATACAATTACCAGAAAAATTATTATAAAAATAAATTTTTCCATTCATTGAATCGATGACCTACTCGTTATCCGTTAGTGGAACACACCATTTCAATGTACGTTGATCTTTCTTTGTTTCGCTTTCGCATATCTTAACTTTCGTAGGACAAGGTTTTCTTTGTAGATTCAATAAAGGAAAAGTCAATCTATTAACATTTGATTTTTATTTTCAGTTAAGCCCAGCCCTACTTGCCATCCAAGGTTGGTTTTTCTTTCTTTCCTTCGAAGGCTCCTTGATCCTTCTTCCCTTCACAATCACGTGCATTGCATATTATGGGAGAAGCACATGGGTCTCTTTATTGGAAAATGAAAGAGATAGAAAATTATTTAAAGAAAATTTTTCTTATCGTTTAAACATTTTTCTACTCGCTATCAAATTGTGAAGTTTTCCGCTCCAATGCTCGTTGATCTTCTTTCTCTTGACGTCGCTCGCATGGATTAGATACTTTAGGAGGAGCACAAATATCTCTTGATGATTACAGAAAGAGAAGTAAAACTATTATAAAGAAATTTCTCTATACGTCCGATCGATATCTTACTCGCTATCAGTTAGTGGAACGCACCATTTCAATGTGCGTTGCTTTTTGTTCGGACGATCGCTAATCTCTCTTTATAAATTGAAGTAAGAAAACACAAAAATGATAAATAAAGGGAACGTAACTTTTTTTCTATGTTTAATCGATATCCCTACTCGTTGTTATTATCCGCTTGCCGCAACTCCCATTCTGATCCTCGTTTATCGGTTTTTGCTTCATATTCGCGCGGTTTAGTAGTTGCAGGGCGAGCAGAAGTCTCTCTTTGTAGATGAAATGAAAAGAAGAAAAAAATTTCTCTTTTTCACTTTATCAACACATACTTACTCTTTACGTGCTTGCCGCAATTTCCATTCCACTCCTCGTTCATCTATTTTTGTTTCGTTTGAGTATATCTGGCTTTTCGCAGGATATGCGCCGTGCTTCCTAACCAATGGAAAGTCAAATGAGAAAATAATGTTTAAAAAAAAATTCCATTCTCACTCGTCATCTGTTTGTTGTAATTCCCGATGCAATATTTCGCAATCAAGTACCGCATATGCCATAGGAGATACGCAGGGACTTCTTCGTACACTTCGTGAATGAACAACAAAAGGGCGGATTATAGTAAAGAAAATGTCTGTTTTTTACTTAACTAAATAAAATCCTACCCATTATATGCTTGTTGCGTTTCCCGATTCACACATTTGTCGTCTTTTAAATGTTCCGTGCGGAGATTCCTTTGTATGTGTAATGAAAAAGGAAAAAAAAAAAAAATTATTCAGGAAAAAAATTATCTTCAACCAACTTCATACTCGTTATAAATTTGTTGCGATTTGCGAATCACTATTTCGCAATCACATGTCTCATCGTTTGGGGGAGACACACAAGCTTTCGCTAATTCGCCATCGCACGTCTCGTCTTTTCGAGCATACCCGTAAGCTCGCCTTTACACATGAAGTGAGAAAAAAATTTATGAAACAAAAAAAACAATTTCTTTCTCATTTCACAATGTCAACGTCCTACTCGCTATCGTTGTCGTTATCGTTATCGTTTCGACGCGATTCCCATTCCATTGTTGAATCATTCTTCTTTACCAAGCATTTTTCCGATCCCGATTTTCTTTATAATGAGAAATGAGTAAAAGAAAATTTTCTTTTTCATTGAAAAATTGCATACTCGTCGCTATTTGTTCGCTGCGACAGAAATTGTTCGCAATCACATATTTCACCAGCCGAAGGAGAGACGCACTCCTTCCTTTTCAAAATAAATGAAAACAAAAAAAAAAAAAGAAAAAAAAATTAAAATTAATTTAAAAGAAAACAATTATTTTCCTACTCGTTATAGACATTTAGTGATTCCTCGCTTAATATTTCGCAACCGCATCTCTCAACTTTTGCAGAACAAACAACAACCTTCCTGTTATATGAAACAAAAAAGCAAAGAAACGAAAAATGGTAAATAAAATAAAATGATCCGATTTATTCCCTTTATATATGCCTCACTCGTTATCTGTGTCTCGCAAATCCCATGACAATTTGCGTTGCTTTCTGGCGCCTTTAGATCGTCTACATCGTTCTCTGACGAACGAACACCTGGTAAAGACATAATAAAAAAAAATATTGCAAAATTTCATTAATAATATCGTACTCATCAGTTTGGGCTTGTGATTGCCTTTCGAATGATCGTCGATCCTTGCTTGTATAGCTTTCAAACGGACAAACGGAAGCGCTTTGTTTATACAATGAAATCAAAAAAAAAATTTATTTATTTATTTCTGACTTAATTGACAATTTCTTACTCGCCAGCCTTTTGTTGCGATTTTCTGTCTTTGGCTCGCGGGTTTTTGCAATTTAAATAAAGCAAAAGATGCTCTTCAGAAGCCGCCGTTTGCGGGCTAATTAAAAGAGAGTGAACTATAAGTGAAGGGAAATTTTTTCTTTTCATTTATATATTTAATGTACTTACTCGCCATCGTCCCTTTTACGCCTTTTCGCTTTCATTTTGTTTCCATCTACGTGGCGACGTGGCCGTTCCTCGCAGAATATGCTTTGAAGACCGAAAGAGAAAGAGAGAGAGAGCGAGAGAGAGAAAGAGAGAGAGAGAGAAAGAGAAAGAGAGAGGGGGAGAGGGAGAGGGAGAGAAAAAGATAAAGAGAGAGAGGGGATGAGAGAGAGAAAGAGAGAGAAAGAGAGAGGAGGAGAAGGAGGTAAAGAGAGAAAGAGACAGGGGGAGTGGGAGAGTGAGAAGGAGAGAGAGGGGGAGAGAGAAAGAGAGAAAGAGAAAGAGAGAGAGAGAGTATAATTAAAGGAAAATTGCAACTTTTCATTTAATAATTAATTCTTGTACTCATCATCCGTCACCGGTTTGGTCAAGGCCTGCCAATTATGCAATTTTCTTATTAAGCACCCGTAACATACATCATTCGTATAGCATTCGATATTTATTGGAGAGCTTCTCGACGAAGACTGATCAAGTAAATCGCATCGACTGAGTGTAGAGATGAAATTTCAAGCTTTTAAGCAAACGATGAATGGATGCCATATACTCATCTTACCTCGGTTGATGTCTAAGCTTGATAGTGTTAGGTGAAACAACAAAAGAATCCTCCGAATCTTGCGAACAAGAACTGACACACTCTGCATAACTATAATATATAAAATTCAAGGTAAAACCAAAATAAAAAATAAATTTATTATTAAAAGCAATTTTTTCGATCTCCCCCACCTGTCATCGATTTCTTGCCATTCCTCTTCATTATTCGTGACCTGGACTTGTCGCATCCTGTGAAAATTTCAATTAAAATAAAAGAAAAGAATTTATTCGAGAATTCTCTTTTCATCGATGTCCATCTTCCTACTTGTCATTTATATCTCGTAATTTTTGCTCCAATATTTGCTTCTCTTTGATTAAATCTTTTACACGTCTTTCCATAGCGATAAATTTCGATGTAGTCATCTCGGCTGAGAGTTTAAAATTGTCCCATTCTTTTTCTAGGCGAGCCACACGTTTCTCATAATTTTTTCTCTTTATGCACTTATAACATGGAACATACTCATCGCATGGACTAAGCGAGGAGGACAATATGAAAAGAAAGGAGAAAAGAAAAAAAATAACGAAAATATTCTTATTCATCGTCTCTCAATGTATTCTACTCGTTGCTATCTCGCCGCATTATCTCTTTACGCGTACATGCACACTTCTTTTTGGAGCCAGACAAGAGCACGAAATCTTCCATTCAAAGAGTTAAGAAAATCTCTCGAAAAATCTTTCAAGAAAACTCAAAAACTGATTACAGCTGTCGTATGGAGCTTAAATAAATAAATAAATAAAAAACCCAACAAAATGTATGACAACTTAAACTAATTAATACAACCAAGAAGTCAAACCGGGAGAGCTGCTCTGACATCCTTCTTCATCTCTTTTGAAATATTTACGCAAATGAATATCACCCAGAATTCGCAGAATGGCCGATAATTGAAGCGAATTGTGAATAAAAATAGAAGAACGAATAAGAAATTATATTCGGTTCTCGCCGATCCTCCTATACCCACCATATTTCTTAGATCCTCCATCACTTAAGATGCAGACTTCACTGAATTTGTGCAGACGTATGTAGTAACCACAAGGGCTTAAGATAGATAGATAGATAGAT
>KK502439.1:0-119657 GCA_000688735.1 Glossina austeni | reverse complement strand
ACCAAATGAGCCTATTTCTTGGACCCAACTCCATATAAGATTTCTCATGAAACAGGTTTAACTTTTAATATTTTATGATGAAAATGGGCCCATAGTAGCAATTTAGTAAAAAAATTAACGCCATTGTGATTGGAGCACATCGGTCTATCTTTCAGACCCTAATGTATGTGGTGGTTATCATGAAAAGCAAGCCCTTGTGTGGTGAGAAAGTCCACCTTCCCCTCTTCGGACCACTGGCTGTCACCGTTTGTTCGCAGATGACGGAAAAATTCTGGCGGAATCCCACGGCAGAGAGCGTAAAGCGTGGAGATGAAAATATCTCTGAAAAGACTTTATTCGATCAATGTGACAGAATTATTCCTAAAATGGACTTGGCCTTGTTAACGGAAAGCTCAAAGTGAAGGCTAAAATTTAGTCTGGAATCAAATAACACACCCAAGTCTCTTCTAAACGAAGATACCTTCTCCAGCACATAATTGTTGACAGAATAACTTGTAGGTAGTAGAGGCACCCATTTTCTTGCATTAGCTTAAATTACATGACACACTGTTTATGGAACACCTGTCATTCAAAGCTGATAAGAAACACGGACACACAAATAAAGCTCGTGAATGTATAAAATAATGACTCCCCTGAGGAACTCACGATGAAGCCAGGTTTTCTCGCGCGAAAGTGGAGTTACATAACACTGTCTACTTACGATCCGTAAAGTGCTTGCTCACCCAGTATAAACCCGCAGTGATTATTGCTGCCAGAATTATTCATACAGTAACAACAAACTTTGCAATAAACTTCAATTTGAGGGTTTTTATTAGCTTTGTGCGCGAGGCAATGACCGCAATCAAAGGGGACTAAGATTACATATTACACGACATAAACTACATGTGAATGTTTGTAAGCTGGAAAGTCTATATACATAATATATAAGATTAAGTGTATATGTATATATTGCTTGTATTTGGAGGATTGACCGAACTACGTCAACCTCAGCATTAATTGTGCGCTAAAGTTGGGGCAATTGATGGACCATTCAGAGATCACTTTTCCGACCAATCCCTATATCCATAGACTTATTTCGAAAAGTTCTTATTTACATAATTGTATTAAATGAAGTGGAGTCGAGCATTTAAGGGCGAACCTTGACCCACTCTAATGTTTTTACTTATTTGTATTTTTTCTTGTTGGTATTGAAAACAGGGAGTTCTCAGTATAGCGAGTTCTTTGACTGCAACCGGGAGAATGTTTACCACCATAGATTATACACTTGGGACATACACGGAGCGAAGTGGAGCGACAAACGTGTCTAAATGTATACCGAGTTTCATCCTGATCAGGAATAAACGTAGCTTGCACACTTTGCTCTGAAATGGAACTGTGTCCTGCAGCTTCTTCTTGTGATAAAATGAATTTCCACCTTCGATACGTTCAGGGAGGAACTCTCCTCTCTATAATATGCAGAAGACTCTTATTGACTAGCTAATACTGGAGCTACTTGCACGCAAGTAGGTATTGACACTGGGCCAAAACGGTAGAAGGATACGTCTACAGTGTTACGTAAGCAGAGAGCATCTCTGTTTTTCAAAAGATAAATAGAAAATTAGTTTTTTACTCATTACGCATAAACTGCAACAGAGAAGTCCACAAAAATTTAAACGTATATTCTAGGACCGATACTGTAGCACCTATGGAAGAAAATAGAAGAAATAATCCGCTCACTCTATACTATTACTGACATCATTTCATTTTTTTCCAAAAGCGCTGGAGTAAGATTGGTCAACCTCAAATTCGGAATGCACTTAAGCATGTTAGTCTGTCCGTCTATGCGTCCGCCCAACTGTGTAGTATTTACGGTAGGTATTCTGCCGTCCACAAAAATAGAGATGTCGCCTACAAAGTTGGTAAAGAATTTGAAAATGATCCAAACTTTTCAAAGAACACGTGTACAAAGTGTACAAAGTGTACACGTATTACACGGCTATGTCAGAGAAACTGTGAACACTTTTGCTATCTCTTTCTATTATTTGTTGCTCATAAATACGCGATGTAAATTTCCAGACAGTTATTCTACAAAAATAGGATAACGGTGATGGGCATAAAAGATTCGGTGGCGACCGAATATAATTTTTTACTTAATTCGTATAGAAGTGCTGTCGAACGGTGGATAGTGATGAAATATGGAAGCCATGGGGTATGCGAAAGACAAAAAGCCCTTTTGCGGCGGTCCTCATTCCCAGGTGGTTTGTATTATGAATTCATCCAAATCAATGTCGCCTCACATGGGCAATATGTTAAAAGGCGTGGTTGTGTGATTTTGCAAAATTACGACACTCAGCCTCGTATTGGAAAAATCTTTCAGGAAACATTAGATTTTATGAATCAGAATGTGCTACGTTCCGAGCTATATTGATCAGATACTGCTGCTTCTATCTAAGAAAATTTCAGAAACTCTTCCCTTTTCATTGCGGAATTCTTAAATAAATTCTGAATAGTCTGAAAAATCCACTCGTATTTCCAGTATAGAATTCGTTTTCTACCCGAGAGACAGAAAAAAGTATAACTCAACGATGGCTAATAGTCTCAATACACTCCTCCCTTTTTTCAATTTCCACTTTCGGAGATCGGCTACCTAGCGTTTCAGTTATGAATTAGACATACTGGGGAATACCTGATCTGCGTTACCAGGTCAACTAAATTCGTAAACTTTCCTTACGAGTTCTAACAACGGATTTGTTCTTGGGTGCGTTTTTCATTTCAACTCGAAGGAGGTGCAAAACTAATTGGGATATGGATCGGAAAGACGCAGCTTCACCATGGTTAGAGTGTTTTTTTTTTGAAACCTGTAAACAAATGAAAAAAATACAGAAAACGTTTTCTTTTGTTTTTTCTTTTTTTTTTTAACTTTTACATAAGTTATTCTATTTCAGTTTATTTCATTTCGATGGCAAAAGCTTCAAATTTCTTTAAAAATATGTCTTTGGCGTTACAATCTTTCATACGCTGTACAAAGTTACGTATGATTTTTACGGAATTCTCTTCCAAAGGGCAAGAAAGCTTTTTCGTTATGTCCATTAATAAGGGCTCAAAATTAATAAAAGTTTCCTCGTAGATTTGCTCGGGTGTTGCAGAAATAATTTTCAATACTTTTAGTTGCAATTTCTCGATCTGTTTAACATCGTCTTCGATTTTCGGCAGTAGAAATTTCTGGACAATATTTGCGTAATTGATCAAACAATGGCGATAGTTGTTAATGGCATTCGGATTTTTAGTCTCCTCCACTACACCGCTAAGTATAAGCATAACGTTAGAGATATGTGGTAATAAGCGTTCGCTGCGAGCCAACCATTCCGTCTCTTTCATTGTACAACGTACGTAATTAATTATTAAAAACATTTCAGCTTCAGATTTATCTTCGATATCGAGACGTATAAGAAAACGGTCAAACTCTATCGGAATTTGCTCTGGAGTTAATGCGTACTTTTGAAAGTAATACTGGGTCAATGGTTTGTACGAGTCCTTTATAAGTTTCGTTATCCATTTACGATCCTTTTCGGTTGCATTCGGCAAAAACTTCTTCGATGTTTGTTGTATGAAGCGTATACATTCCCGTACAATTTCGTCTCTTATATCGGTATACGTTATCAAATCCCAGCGTGATTTATCCATAACTTGAGCAGCTGTTAACAATACGGGAGCTGTCATCTCTCCGAACGTCAACGGTTTATACGATTGCGTTTCACCATAGCAGCCTATCAAATTCAATGTTTTCACCAAAGGCAGTACATTGGCGAACTGTTGACCATCCAAATACATATTAATATACTGATTGATGATTTTCTTAAGGAATAGAGTCCTTCCGTCCGAATAGTATAATTCAAAATATAATTCACATAAAAGTTGCGGAAATAGTTCTTTTTGCAAATAATCGACATTGTTAAGGGCCGCTAACAAGTGTGGCATATAATAGCTATTGGACATTGGTCTCAATTGCTTAACAGTTACACAGTAACTTTTAATGTGTGCTATGTTATGACAAGCGCTATCAAAAAGTTTTTGCCAAACCATTTCCGCATGCTCGAAAACCAATGTCAGAAAATGATGATAATCGAAAGTGTCGGAGTCGGCATTGTATTTATTTAGAAATTCGGTAATCCTCTGCTCAAGATCGGGTCGCATGAATAACGATGATTTAAAGCCAAATAATTTATTTTGATAATTTACTATTGCTAACACCTGTGAGACATCGAAATTTTCTAGGGCGGCATTTATAAGTATTCCCAAGTCCTCATAGTCTTTATCATCGCATTCATCGTCCGGTTCGCGCGAAATGTCCAATTTGACGAAATCTAATATTTGCTGACAATTTTCTACGCTTATTATTTTGATATTGCTTTTGATCGCTTCTAAACATTCATCATTGATGAGGGCCATCGGACGATTGAACAGCTCATCGAGCCAGGCCTTTCTAATATGAGGCAACATGTCCAAGTCATCCAAGGCATGGAGTATTTCACCGATAGTGGCATCATGGACAGTTTCTTGTAAAGTCTTAGGACGTATTGCTATAGTTTTTAATTGCTGGCTTACATCGTGAGAAAAAGCTTTATTTTTTAAAATACGTTCCATAACTTCGTAGGCCATACCTCCAACTGCCGCTTGCAGAGTTATTTTTTCGCTTAAATCCACCTCTACCCAGTAGATAAAGTCCTTCATTGTAATCATCATTACATTGGTTTGCAATGTATTCAGTAATGCTAAGATCACTCCTAATTGCTCTACTCTTACAGATTGAGAAGTCTCCGTTAAATTCGCCACTTTATTTGTGAAATCTTTGCCTATATCATATATCTCCCAACGCTCGCGAAGGTTGATGTTTTCAGATTGTTCATAAACATCAAAAGCGAATATAATCATTTGTAGCAAATGCTTCAAAGCGAAACCTGAATATTTATGGAGTTGTTTTTTAGTAAATTTTTGAAACTTTTCAGCATCCGGAGTGTAAAACAATCGCAATAAATTCGTGCCATAATCATACAATTTCTTGTACATAATCTTCAAGTCAATAGGATTTATTTGTTCGATTTCGGTGCGCGTAAGGTTAATGAAAATGGCTTTTAACAATTGCTCTACCTTTGCCAGTACATCATACACATCATCAATGTACTTTAAGGAATCTGTAGCCGGTTCAAAATATTGAAAAGCAAACCAACAGGGAGTAAATGACAGTAATTCATAGAAAAACGATTCCAAATTCAATTCCCATATCAAGGTAACGACCAGGAATTTCGGCAATAAAGGGCAAATTTCAAACACATGAACCACATTAATGTCATCTCGTAGATTGTATTTGTATGTTGCATCAGTGTTTAAAACAAAGAACACTACAATCTTACGTAGTTTTCTTTCAGCAGAGGGCAAAGGCTTCTTCTTCTCCTTATCAACTAGGTTACATTCAATCAAGTAGTTTTGCAAGCGTTTCACCAAATCGTTTTTGAAATCCACATTGCCGCCTCTAAAATGCACTTTGCTAAAGGGCTTCACATAGTTATCGCAATATTCTAAAATGGATTTAATGCCATCGAACTCTTCGCAATATTCCATTGGCGTTTCTGCTCGTAACATTTCCAAAGTCCTGTATAAATCCCTCATTTGTTTAAAGAATATTTGTTACTTATATTGTAATAAATGCAAATAATTTTTTTTCGTTGTGTTTACTCTTATTTTTATTTAATTTTTTCGTAGTCTAAAAATTTTTCGGCATTGCCATTCGCAAAATATGAAGCTTGTGATTAATTTACGATATGATTACTATACCATCTGATAGAACAAATTCGAACAAGGGATCGCTACAAAATTTATCTGAACTCAAAGTCAAACTTTAAACTCAAGCAAACTAAGCATCCAGAATAACATGTAAATATATAATAATTGTACTTATTTTAAAATGATATGCAAAGTCTATACAAATGGTTTCTACACTACTCTTTGAAATGTCAGTGTGCTCACACAAACGTTACTTTATATGAGAAAGACGGTCACCTGAAAATTATACGTTCATTGTATTAAATTCAAAAGGAGCTATAGCAAGTTTGTGTGTTCTTTCGGTGACTACTAAAATTAATTTGTATTAAAGAACAAACTTTCATTTGTAGAAAAATTGTAAAAGAAAGTAAATTTTACAAAGACAAAAAGGGAATCTCATTTTAACATAGTTCTGATAACAGCTGAAGTAGGAAACCCTAAATATCTTCTTCTTTTTTCAGCGAGTTAACAACTTAATAAAATCAGCTTTGTTGGATTATTTGATAACAAAGGAAAAATTTAGAATTTTTTATGCTGCTATGTTTTATTGAAAACAAAAAGATTGAAGCATTTTAGAAAACTATGTAAATTAAACAAAAGTCAAATGTGATGCTACACAACATTTCCGTGTGTGTTATTAAAATCGAAATCGATTCACCAAGTGATCCTGCAGGAGAAACCGGAGCCGCTGCCGCTGCTCCTCGTGTACAAAAAGAGCGTGAACGTGATCGTGGGCTTCGTAATAGTACCGAAATTATTATTGAAACCTACAGCAATAAATTGTGGTGCGAAAATACGAATTGGGATACGAAAGAAATGAGTGCTGCATCTGCAGAGGAGGAACAACGTCAACAACAAAGTGAATTGCCTACTTCAAGCAGTTCGCGCGAAACGACCCCTTTGGAGGAGGGTCAATGTGCTTCGGAACTACCTAAAGAAATTGGTTTTTTCTCCGGTAATCCTAGTGTGGAAGTGACTAATGGCATTATACATTTGTATAAGAAAAAGTAAGTCAAACTCCGGCGTTTAGTAAAAATACTAATAAAATAATAGGAAGCTACTGAGATGTCATTCCTTGAATGTGTTCAAAATACTATCTTGTAATGTGACATGACCTTCACCTGCTTTACAAAGAATTTTCTCAAAAAAAAGGCCATTTGCGGATGTACAAGTTTCGCTTAAAAGCTAGATGTCTATCATCTTTATACATTATTATCCATTATATATATCCATATTATCCATATGTATCCATCATCATTACCCATTATTGGTTATGGCTAATTCTTTCTGATTTACCAGTTGCCCATTATCATCAATTTATTCTATCATCATTTAACCGTTTTGCGTTGCTCCGCATGTTTTACTTTTGCTCTCGCTCCTATGTGGCATTGAAACGTTACTTAATACCGCTATTTTCTCATTTGTATATCTTTTCAATTTTGCAGTGAACGGAAGGATATCAAAGAAGCTCCTTCTAACCAGTTATGTTTATTAGCAGTGCCAGCCAGTTTAAGTTGTCATGATTTGTTAAACTTTGTGGCTCCTTGTCATTCAGAGATTCAACATATACGCATAGTACGGGATGGCAGTCCAAACCAGTTTATGGTTTTATTGGAGTTAGTAAAAAAATTGATCAGCAGACATTTGCTTTATTCTTTAAATGCTTTACTCTTTATTGCTCATAGATTTCGAGCTAATGCTGCAGCTTTGGAATTTTATCAGACTTACAATGGCGCAGCTTATAATACCCTTGAACCAGATTCTTTGTGTCATGCTGTTTGGGTTTCGGAGATCGAGCGTGGTGATGATGGGGTCCCCCCTGCAGGCCACACAGAACTACCGACTTGTCCTGGTTAATATTAGAAATTCTTTTTTCCTTTTCGTTTTAAATAATTCCTCTTTTTCCAAATTAGTTTGTTTGGAGCGTATGGATGAAAGTGTAGATGGTGTTTTGACCATTCTTTGTAATCACGCCTTCCATGCTAATTGTTTAATTAAATGGGGCGATTCGACTTGCCCAGTATGTCGTCATGTCCAGACGCCGGATTTAATGGAGAATTCCGTCTGCATGGAATGCGAAGGCACAGATTCCTTGTGGATTTGTTTGATTTGCGGTCATGTGGGTTGCGGTCGTTATCAGGGTGGCCATGCTGCCGCTCATTATCGAGCCACAAATCATACGTTTGCTATGCAGTTGGGTACTTCTAGTGTGTGGGACTACGCTGGTGATAACTTTGTTCATCGTTTATTTCAAAATAAGACGGACGGTAAACTGGTAGCCTCAACGGCAAACGATGAAGGCGAGGAGAAAATTGATTCTATGCAGTTGGAATTCACTTATTTGCTTACTTCTCAGCTGGATACCCAAAGAAAATATTATGAAGAACGTGTTGAACGTCTAGAGCAGGAATGGCGAGATTTCAGACTTTCAGCAGAAGCGGCTAATGACAAAATTATTATGCTGGAACAACGTGTTCAGATATTAACCAAAGAAAAGCAAACATTGGAAAGGAAGTTACATCAAAACAATAACAAGTAAAGCTTTTATAACATTAAGAAGAAAATTTCTATTAAATAATAAATTTCTTCCCCATCCAGATTGCGTGACTTGCAGAAGCAATTAGCTGAAGAACAGGAAATCTCTCGAGCTTTGCAAACGAATCAAAATTCATGGCATACGAAATATAAATTGCTTGAGCAGCAGTATAAAGAGTATAAGGAGTCGAAGGAAGAAGAGTTGAATTCAGTTAAAGAGCAATTGCACGATATTATGTTTTATATGCACGCTCAGACAAAAATTGCAGAGTCTGGGTTAAAGGACGAGATTGCTGGTGGTACTGTCATGTTGCCAGAAACTCCGGAACCCTCAAGCAGTTCATCGCACAAAAATCATCGTCGCAAAAAGAAACATTAAATAATTGTAAGATTTTCAAACTTCTTAAAACAAAGGAAAAAGTATTTAAGCAAAATATTTATTTATTATTTTTTTTTTTATGAAAGTTTTAAGCAAACCTCTTTGATATTAAATTTTTAGTTTTTATATAAACGGTATATTAAATTAAATCCATATTTACTTAAATAAATTTAATAAGCAAATAAAAGCAAATTTATGAAATGTAGAATGAAAATAGAAAAGTGAAAACCAAACAATTATTTGCCGACATTTGCTAGCTTATCATGAAAGACAAAATGCTTGCAATGAGTTGTGATTATTAGATCACACATATTTAATCACATTTAGGTACGTGCTTGGTCGGTTATTTTTATTCAGCCTTGTTTCAGTAATTACGACAACTAGTCGACAAAGTAAAACAAGGGAGCGATTTGCAAAATTTACTGGTCAATAGATACACAACGTCACAAGCGGACGCATCACAGAAAAAACGAGTGGACATGTAAAATTTTTCTTAAAGATTGCTTTGATTGAAGTTTCTTGTTGTTGCTGGTACATCTTTGAGAATTACTAACAAATTCGTCATATAGATGAACTTAAAAAGGATTACGCGCCCCAAAATTAAGATAGAAATCTGAGACATGATTCATATACTGATTTATGTTTATAGAAAAGGTCATAAAACAATAGCAACGACAATTGATTCGATAGCATTGTGTGTAGATGATGCATGTACTCGACCAACGAATCTAGGAAACGCATCTCTTTTGCTTAGAAAACTCAATTTACTTGTCAATCTCTTACTATTTTCCAGTTACTTCCATCATAACAATCCGCAGATAAAGCTTCTCCGCCATAGAAAGCTTTGCCCCCATGTATGGTGCTGTCAAAACATAGTATGTATGTGATTAAAACTGCTTATGGATGATTATCATCATAAAATACTAGGACTTGGATGTTTTTGGCATATGTAGAGCATTATTTTTCATTATGTTGGTCGGGATCCAAACTCAGCAGGGTTAACTTTCGTCAAGAAGAATTGAAGATGACACATTTTTATCATAGAACGTTTGTGTTTTCTGTGTAGGTATGTTCATATGGCAAGGGGTTCAAAAAATTACCCCATCCGATCTAAAGTTTCCACACCGAGTTAAAATGTCGATGTTTGTCGCGGAATTCTAAAAATTACAATATTTTTACCTATAACAATTTATTAAAATAAGGCGGTATATGAGGAGTGGTCGAAAAAGTGATTCGATGTGAATCATTTTCGATAACGTCCGTCCTTGACCAAAGACACAAAAGTGTGTCAAAAAATAGCTCGAAAATTGCAATTTGTAGGTTGGACATGAAAACACATGCGCGGGCATCGTATGGACGGACGGACAAACAAACTTAGATTGGTATAATAAAAGGTGGGTCTATCTCAAGTCTTTATGGGCATTACATACAGTCCGCGGAAATCTAATATACCTTTGTGGCAGACGACGCACACCACTGCAAGCGATGTGCGGCATAAATACTACTTAAGTATGAGAAGACATTGTGCAGGACATCATCAAGAGCACTGAACGCATGTTTTCAAAATTCTTTGTAAATTTGGTGCATCGAAAACTGATAGGACTCCTAACGTATGTTATACAGACTTACGTACAGTTAGGTTAAACTTTATCCTTAGTACGGTTTAGAAGAAGAACGTTTGTACAGTTAGATTAAAATTATTAAAATAAATAAGTTTTTTCTTTTAAATATTATTTATGCAGCTGTTCAACACGTTTGTCAAGTCATTAAGAGTCTTAACACAAACAAAGCATATATAAAATAAGAAAAAATTATGCAAATTAATTAATTAAAGAAAAGAGAAAAAAAAAAAGAAAAGAAAACGAATGGATAAATATTTGATTTAATAAATCATTTTAAAGATTCAAAAAAAAAAACAAAAACAACAGCAACAACATAAAATGATTAAAGCAAATGAAAAATAGATAAACAACAAAACACAGAACACAAAAGACAGACAGACAGATAGAATACAAAACCAAACAAATTACAATATTATGCTAAGATGGTCTGAAAAGAAAAGTGAATGTAGTAAGTGAGAGTCAGAAGCGACACACACACACACACACACACACTCATCATTAAAAGAAGCAAAGGAAAGTGATCAATTTACTATAGCATTAATGATTCTAAATATGATCGATCGAACAGCGAGTAGAGAGGAAATAATTTGCATAATGTTTGTGCATTCAAGTGAGAAGCATAAGTAGAAATATCCTTAAAGGATAAAGACAATATGCACAGATCTAGAAGTGTAAGCCTAAGGCCACAATAATTAATGATAGTAAGAAGAAATAAAAGAAATGATAATTAATAAAATTCGAATTCCCCGGCAGGCTGAGCCATTCCTTTTAAAAAGGGAGAGAGGGAGAGTTGAAGAAAGCCAAAAAAACAACAAAAAAAAATACCGTTTTTAGCCTGAAGCTTAAAAAAGGCAAAAAGCGTACCGTTATTTCCTCTAATAAGTTGCGATGATTAAATTTTGTTAGATAGATACGAGTTTACATTCCCAGCGAAATCCTCCTTGGCGCATATTCTCCGCATGCTGTGCCGTTGCTGGATTAATGCTGAGAAAATGGAAAATGAAATCAATTGATACTAGTATAGGTGTTTACTTGTCTTCAGTGAGTGAGATGTATGGGAAAGGAAGATAGTTTCGTCCTTTACACCCACCACGAATTGTTATATTAACACTTTATCGACCGATAATCTATTGATGGCTTTTTGCCGCCAACGCAATCATAGATAACAGAAAACGGGAAATTTTATCTAAGCATAAGAAAAACGCATATATCCCGCGGCTTAGTCTAAATCAAGGCAGAATCTGTGGCCGGGCAGCCACAGTCTGCACCATCGGGAAGGACAAGAGATACGCCCAACTTTGCCCAACGATTTCAATTTCTGAACTCAATTAGATAACTAATTTAACCGATTTGATATTTACATTATTTCTCCAAATTACATAAAAAGAGAAGAGTTAACGTAATAGGTGCTTGCACGTATTTTGATCAGTGACATCTATTGGCGAGGTATTAATGCGCACAACGATTACTTTCCATGACTTTGACCTTTCGCTACTTAAAATAACAATTTCCCAGTTAGTATCATAGGGTTATTCAGTGTATCCGGACGTCCATCATAGAGCACTGAAAATAGTACCCTCGACCTTCATTACTTTTGTTTTTTGACTTGAAGAAATGCTTGCTGCCGTAGCCCATCAAACACTTTTAGCAGCTTAAGGCAATCCTGCCCCATCATATTCCATCAATTGTCTGTTTTGATTTCAATTGAGGCAATGACAAAGAACGGAAGGACCGAAGGACCAAAAAGTTCGAAGACAATGAATTGCAAAAGTTATTTGACAAAAGCCCAGCTCGAACTCTTAAAGAACTTCTCAACGGCTTAGCAGTTCTTGAATCCACTGTTTCTCAAAATTTATATGCGATGGTAAAGATCCAGAAGAATGGGTAACTGGCTACCATACGAATTGACTAAAAGTCCCCTTTTGAACCCTTTCAACATCGCGCTTTCATTGCTTGTCAGGCAAATAAGAAAAGAGAAGAGTTCTCTGGCGGTGAAAAGTGGGTGTTCCGAAGGAAACTGTTATTGCAGATGTCTACCGATGTCAACTGAACATTTTGAACGATGTATTGTTGCGAGAAAGACCAACAGTAGCGGCTGACAGACACAAAGTCATCCTTTTGCAAGATAACGCTTAGCCACACGTCACAAGTGTTGTCAAGGATACACTGTTGCAGTTCGAATGGGCAGCTCTGCCTTGCCCAGCCTACTCACCAGACAAAGTGCCTTCCGTTTACCACCTGGCAGCTTGGCTTGGCTTGCCTCGAAATGCTGAAGAAGTGCTAAAACGGGTCGATAATTGGATCACTGGTAAACTAATAACGTAAGATTAAGAATAGGTTATAGGTATATATAATCAGTTATCAGTTATCAGAAGTAAGAAGATCTTTAGCGCGGTCGGATGCTTTAAGAACAATTTAGAAAGTAACGTTCGTCCAAATTTATGTTCATCTTCTCGGATGATCATAAAGCTCACGTTAACATTGAACGATAATTCATCATAAATAGTGAATGGCTTGAATAAAAAGGAGCTGCTACGCAACCATGGTTCCAAAGTTACCTGCGAATGAAGGCATCAATACCAAGTCTTGCATCGCATCAGTTATCCTAAAATAAGTTTTAATGCATCCGTTCACTGAACAGAACGCAGCAGAGGAAGATTTCTAAGAGATTTCCTATGTTGTTGTTGTTGTTGTTGTTATTTTTGTGGAAATCGAATCGAATCGAATGTTAATCGATCTGTAGCCAGCAAATAAGAAAATATGAAGCGAAGTTTACTTTCGCGATACTTTTGAATGCTTTGCAACAAAGCACAGACGGGCAGACGGACGGATGATATTAAGTCAAAGCAGAATTTTACACTAATCATGCAAGAACGAAGCTCGTTTCGGTTCTTGCTTTGCAAAAGACCCTTATAAGTTTTTCAAGGCCAGATTTGCCGAACGCTCGTTACGTATCGAGGATCAGGGCAAGAAATTATGCATTCTACGCTTCATTTTTCTTTCTTTTTTTTTTTGTTTAAATTAGTGTTAGTTAGGCTGTGAAAAGGAAAAATTTTTTTTAAACAAATTTTTTTGGTAAATTTTCCGTTGATCTTTTTTAACTTAGAGCACTGTTTCAATTAAATTTCAATTTGATATATATATATATATATATTTTTTTTTTTCTTTTTTTTTTCCTTTTTTATAAAAAATGAACAAATCATGTTAATTATGTAGAAAAAAAAAAAAGAAAAAAGGGAAAAAATCATTTTTTATCATTTCCCAGCCGAGAAGAGGAAAAAAAAAAAACGAAAAACGAAAAACGAAAAACGAAATAACGAACACGGCTGCGATCATGTATGCAAATGCGATGCCGTGATCCTTGAACAAGGACACCCCAGGCTTCATATTGTTTTGTTCTTGCTGTCACTGTTGTTGTTGTTGCTGTTGTCTTTTTATTATCTGCTTGTAACCCTTTGGATCCTGTATTAGGACACAATTTTGAATCGTGATGTGCATAAATTATAGGGCATTTTTTCCTTTCTCTCGTCCCTGCTACTAAGACAGTGCAAGATTACGTTTAAAGATCACCCTTATAAGCTTCGCTGATCATTAGGTTATTTCGTTTTTTATTTTATTTGCATAGCAGAGCGTGTGTAAGAAATTAATTTCTTTCTTTAGGGTATTTCTCGCATTGAAATGAGGCAAAAAAGACCGGATTTTACTGCTGCTGTGCAGCAGGCCTTCGTTACTTTTACTGCTACGCAGCGGAATCCTAAGTTCTTTACAGAAAAATCCCTTTCTCCACTGAAGACTATTTGCTATCTTATGTTGGTTGTATTGTGTGTCGATGAGATGAGAAGTTATCTTTCTTTCTTTTTTTTATTGTTGTTCTTGTTGTTGCTGTTGTTGTTGTAGTCATGGCAAACATGTCACCCTGAAAGCTTTTCGAAAACGTGAGAAAAAAAAATGTGTGTACCGCCACAGTTCATACACATATGAGTTAAGTTTTTTTTTTTTTTCCTTTTTTTTCTCTCTACTTTATCACTAAATGAAACATTATTCAAATCTTTGGTTATCTAGCGAGTCATTGCATGCAAAGTAACAAGCGCGTCTGCCGAGTCCTTTTCACCATTAAACTCTCTAACTGGTTGTAGGGTTTTTTTTTTTTTTAATTTAATATAAAATTTTTACTTCTTTTTTGTTACAATTGTTACGCTTTTTTTTTTTTTTCTCATAATTCGAATGAAATGAATGTTTTTTTTTATATTCATGTACATTAGGGTACGTTACAGCTAAAAAAATTCTTTTTTTTTTATCTAGTTTTCTACGCCTTTTTTTTTTTTTTGTAAAAAAATTTATTTTTAAATTGTGTTGTGTAAAGTACACCACCTTTTTTTTGATTATTTTACTTTAACTTTAAACTATAATTTTCTAAAATTTGATTCCCTTTTTGAGGAAAAGTGTTGCGTAGTTTCTTTTCCTTTTCGAAAATAAAAAAAAGGAAATAAATAAAAATAAGTAAATAAAAAAAAATTCCTTTCTTTTAGTAACACGTGTCCTGCGGAGTTTAATTAAATATTTGCACCTTCGTTTTTATACAAAAAAACAAAAGAAATACAAATCGGAAGACTTTAAGAAACTGCAGCAAGTAAAGGTACTGAGTAAAGGTACAGCAGTTGAAGCAAAGAATTTTGTTTTGTTTTTTCATATAAGCAAAACATTAAATGAATGGCTCTGCTTACTCCAGCCTCTCCTGGACGGAATGGCAAGAATAAATTAAAATTAAGTTATTGTGCAATGCGAGGTTTCTTGTTCCCTTCCCCTCCTGTCCTTCTAGTTGACCACTGTATATACCCATTCAGAGGTTACAAAGCGTTTCGCTGGACCCCTGGGGCCGATGACGATGATTCTCGTTATCGAGTCAACTGGAATAGTAATCGAAGGATTTTTCATTCGATAATAAGAAAAATGCAAACTTTGCCGACAGCTGTAAACTGTCCCTACTCGTTACAGCGACTCTGTAATCAGTAGCTGTATAGTTTAACTGATCGAATTTACTCGACAACTAGCTTACGAGCATCATTACAACTTTGGTGTAACCCGCTTGAAAATACGCCCACGATTGATAAAAATCTTGAGCCATCAGATCCTACAAGAGATATAAATGTGAAACTCATCGGCTAGAGCGACCCACAATCTGGTTCCTGGTGGTATACGCATAGGAAAAGTGTGCTGATTGGCCATAAAAAAAGCACATAATCTAATGTAATGGCTTGAGGTGTGCATTTGGTTCTTGTGACCGCTTTGCGTCGTCTCGTTTCAACCAGATTGCGGGTAGACCTCGTTCATTGGAAAAGAGATGCTGCGTAAAGATGGCAAGTAAGAAGTAAGTTCCAAAGAACCCTACATCTGAAAGTCAATTTTTCGTAGTTTCTTGCAAGGCTTCAATGTGTTGTCTCCCTTGACTCAAGGGTGACCTTTACCGCTTAGAATGAATACATGAATTGAATGCTTTTCGCCGTAGTTCCAAGCTCCAGATCCAAGCTAATTTTACATCAAGTACACTTCTCGCATTTGTTCTTTTGCTATTCGATAAATATCAATAAGAAAAAGACAGCTTTGCATTTTATAGTCGGACACTAACTACCGACCTAAATCGATCGAGATCTATCGTCCGCTCTACGCTTCTTGTAAAGTGTTTGTTCTTTTTTTGCTGATGGGAAAATGAACGGGTGAGTAGATAAGAGTCGGAACTACCCAGTCTGTGTTCGCGGATTCCAATCTCGCCGCGGTAGGGTACACTCGCCGCGGTAGGGTACACTCGGTTGCAGCTGTAGTGAGCGTTCAGCCGGTGAAAGCATAGCTCCTACCAATTAGGCTCCGACCATTCGCTGGCCCTTTCTCTTTCACTTTTTTGGCCGTCATCGTGTTGACATGTACGGGTGTCATCTCCCGAGATTGTAGGTCATATTAAAAAAAAAGAAAAAGAATTGGGGAGAGGAACACGGCCTAGATACAAATGTACTCAAATTCTTTTGCGGTCAGGTATTATTCTTTGGCAAACAAAATGAACTAAACTTGAATAGAAAGGTCTTCATGAAGAGAATACCAAGAGACACTAAGGGCATGTAATATTTAATATTTTATGCCGACTGCAGATAACGAACTCTGTTAGGGGGTACGTAAAGTGGGCTGTATCGATGCGCAAAAGAACAGACGAGACAGGTAGACGATGTAAAATTAGCGCTTAAGATTCCAACTACATCGAATATCATACAGTGTTGCTTACAATATCATTCTAGGCGCCGAAGGCTAACCTTGAGTCAAGAATTTCTTTAATCTGCGAAATTGACGAGCACGCAACACGCAACACGCTGGGGCTTCGCTTGGGTTTACGGAAAATCGATTTTTCAGAAATGCAATATTTTTTTCTCTGAGTGTACTGGCTTTCCAGAGGGGCAAAGATGTGCAAAGATGTCAACTGCTGGTATATATCGGGTACCGAATATTTTATGTGGTATGAAATCCTTGAAACTGTTGGTATTTCACTCTTAGGAGGAATGATTTATTAAAGAGAAGGTTTCGAAATTATTGGATATAAAAAATATGATACATTTTTAACTGTAACGAAATACAAAATCCAGACACACACGCACACATACACACACAGATAAGTACATCAAAAGAAATTATAAAAAATCGAACTGTAATTATTATTATTATTTATTGAATAGTACTTTATGACAATTAATTACTTAACACGATTAAAAAACGAATTTTGTTTTATTATTAATTATTATTGTTTATCGTTTCTTAATTCTTCTTAAAAGATCCCATAAATAATTGAGAATGACATCTAAAAAGATTGATGTTAGAACAAATTCTTCAGGCGGCTTAAAAAGTCGCTTTTTCGAATGAAGCTACAACTACTCAACACTACTACAACAACAACACCACGACATTGCAATAGTACTTAAACTTGTCATTGGTTTTCTTCTTAATCCGATTGCATTCCTAGCGCTTTCAATTTTCAATCGATTGCCTTCAAAGCTTACCTGCAGCTTTATCCTAATATTGTCTAGTGAAGAAAGCAAAAAGATTTTATTCGCGATTGTTGAACATTTTTTTTTTTATTTAAAATTGACTTCATTTTCTTCATAGATCCTTATGCTCAGATAAATAATAGGAACAGCAAAGTAATGTTATTGTTATTAATTTGGCCAGAGAATAAATTCTTAAAGCACTAGCAGCATCTAAGGCTATCTATCGGCTTCGTTAAAAACTTTACCGCACTTGACATTTGCACCCACAATCATTGAGAATTGCCAGTCAAGACTCTTTGCCTATTCCGCCACTCAAGCGGATAGCATACTAATAATCATAGTAGCACGTATAGCAAGAGCAATAGCAATAGGTATAGCATAGCAACTTTAATAGCATTCGCAATAGCAATACTAGTAGTAATAGTAATAGTAATAGTAACAGAAATAGCGCACTAATAATGGGAATAATACTTAATAACGTGCTAATTAATGCTATTGACTGCGATTATGGCATTGCGGTTCTCACTGAAACTTGGCTTAAGTAGAGTGTCAATGATGCTGAGATTTTTTGTCCGAATTTTCAGGTTTTCAGAAGGGGCAGAGTATACAAGAACGGTAGTGGTGCGTTAATTGGCGTTAAAAACTTCCTGACAGCCGTCTTTGTTACGTTTTCCTAGCCAGTCTGTGTTACGATTAAAGCTAATGATATCTCTGTCCTTGCAACGGTCCCGTGTATGACGCCCTCCTCCGATATTTATATTTACACCGAGCAAACCTTGTGATTTTAGATTAGTGTTGAGAGACTTCAACTCACCACATCTGACAAGGAGTGCTTTCCTCCCACAATGTCACATTGATCGAATAGAGTCTCTTCAGAGAAATTTTCATCTCCATGCTTTACGCGGCCTGCCATGGGATCCCGTTAGAACTCTTCCGCCATATAAAAACAACCTTAACCTGATACGGTTACCGTCACTGGTTGGGAGATGGGAAGTGATCGGAGTGGTTTTTACGGTTAAATTGATTCGGGGCAGGGTTTCTTCTTCTTATCTCTTGAACTTTGTCGACCTCAATGTTCCGAACCGGTCTTCACGATACTATATGCCCTTGAGACTCTCTCATTGCCGCACTACTGTTATCTACTGTTTATTCCCGTTTAGCTTGCTATGTGTAGGAGCAGGAATTATTATGGCTTTGATCGGTTTACTGATGCTATTAACACCATTGAAAATAAACTGTTATTAAAAATGCACATAGCTACAAACTAAAAATTGTAGTATACAACGAATCGTTTATGTCATGATGAGTAATCTAATTACTTAGATAATTAACTACGCACTAGAAGGTTACAATTCGATAATTTTCTTTTATTCTTATTGTTGTTATTGTTAGTTTGAGCTTCACCTTTAAGTTATCGATCATTTTGAAGTTTCTTCTACGATTCGCCTACGAATCCGTAGTTGATGACGAACTTACGAAACTTTTCAAGTATCCACCTATATGTCACAAATGGAATGACAAGTTGACCGCACTCATCCACAGCTTGCTGGTGATATGCAAAAAAATGAGCTAACATTAAGTCAATGACGAATTGCTTTGAATTTTGTTTTTAAGAGTATTTTTAATAAGCGTAAAAAAAAAAAAAGAAAAAAAATTACCTTTAGTAACACATGTCTACACTACAGGTTCTTGCTCTTAACCAAATTTTATAGCTTGTCCAACGAGTCTGTTATTATTAATATTCAATTAATTTATTAATTATTCATTATCTATAATTATCGATAAGAGATTAAAAAACATGAAAAATACAACAAAATTATTATTATTTTTTTAAATGTTTTTGCACATCTCAGCGAATTTTCGGTTGTTGATTTGCTGAATAACAGAAGGAGAAGAAAAGGAAGAGAGCAAAATTAAAAAATTCCAATCAATTTGGGTCTGAATTTTTTGGTCTAACCATTCCTTAAGAAACTTTCGAAATATGTCGCGAAAGGCTGATCAAAAATTGTTTGCTTTCAATATATAATTCCTGCAGTCGATATGAGAAAGACTTAAAGTGGTCACCTGACTCGTGACTTAAGCTCGCGAGGTGCATGAAACTGCGCCATGCAAAATTTGAGACTGTCCCCGTCAGCTAGCAGCCGCACTATTCCTGGAGTACCACATCCATTTAGAGTGTGGCCAATAAACGCACACTGACAAACGTTCGATGTCTACCTGCCCCGCTTTTGGGTAATCGCAGCCGCCACGATACTCCCTGAAGAGCTGTACCTAGCAATCAGAACTCACCACCGTGTTCATCGAAGTATGCGCGACGCTATCACATTTAGGTTTTCCTCAGACACATAAAAAAATCCCCTAAGTGTATGTGTGTGAGGGGGCATTCCGATCCCCGTGGTGCTTTAAGTTAGACTGTGAAGCCTTGAGCACTACTTTATCCAATCGTAAGCACTCTTGCCCTTAGGTGTTCCACAAGATCGCGGAATAGCGTCCCACTTTTACTAAAGTATACCTGCACCTTGAAACCAAGAAAACAAGGCAGGCGGACGGACAGACAAACTTAAACTGATTCGGAAAATGATTCTAAATTGATCGGTATAGCACTCGATGGGTCTATTTCAAGGCTATTTTAGGGTTAAGTAGACCTATATACCTCTCATAGCTTATCATCCAAACGACAACTGAATATTCTAGGATTGGTCTAACTATGGACGTATATAAGCTACCTACCCGCGATATCAGATTTGTCGAACTCCTTACGCCAACTTTTAAATGAGCTCCAGAAGCGATTTAGCTTAATTCGTAGAAGTCTCAATATCAACGTTGACTTGACTTGACTTTACCGTCAAGGATGATTCCTAACTCGGTCCAGAACATGCTTATTAATTACACACGAAGCAGGTAGCAAGTTTACCCATGCCAGCAATAATTGTTTACAATTTTTTAAATTCTACGGCAGACGGCGTTGATTGCTAATCAGGCAAACAAACTAGCTGTGGAAATAATGCCCGTCCGTTAAACGAGTAGGAAATTTTTACATCATCTGCAAACATTCCAGATCTTTGACTTTTCCTTACATCTCGCCGTAAGACATTGATGGTAATACCATGAAAACAACGACAGGACATATGAGTTCAAATAGCTTTTGTGTCGTTTCAACGATGACCGAAGAAGAAATGAAGTATGTGTTAATAGGATTGGGGTAGAGTTCCATTCAGAGTTAATCTTTCGGCTAAGTTTTTGTCATTAACCTTTCGTTAAATTCCTACTCAGAGGCCTTTTTCCTTCGATAGCCATTCAGCAGCCAATTTAAGCAGGCTTCACTTTATTTCCGATTAGAGATAAGTTTTCTTTAATGAATTCTTTGGATGCACAAGTTCAACAATCAATTCTATTTGATTTTTATTTCAATTTCTGAGAAGTGAAAACACAGTGTTTACCGAACAAGTGCCTCACAAGGGCTTCAATTCAAAAACCTTTCTCTTCGTTCGTTTACACCTTTTTGTTTATTTGTTTGCGATTTTTCTTTTCAAAAAATGTTTTTAAACGCCTTCACTAAACGAAGTCCTTTCTTTGATTTCATATCAAATGATGTCAGAAAACAGGAAGTCGAAGAACAATTGAACTCTTCCGTGACCTTTGTTTTCAATGATAATTTATATCGTTAGGCAACTATTTAAGCATAAATTGTATTGACATGTTTCCCGTTTTATTCTGTTGTCTGTCAAGTTCAAGGGTTTGAAAAAATATTTTTTTTCTTTTTCTATTTTTCTTTATTTTTTTTTTTTTTGCCAATTATAACCGTTATTATAAGGTTTTGCGGATGTTCTTGAAAAAAATAATAAAAAAACCATCCACAAGCGATATACAATCGTGGGTGCTATTAAGAAAGGATAGAGACTTTTTTATGCAAATATTGAGAAGAGGAAGAACAACAACAAGTTGAATTAAGAAGGTGGACAGATAGGTATTTGGCATAGATATTTGCGATAACTAAACGGATGTACTAGAAGTTGACTAGAAAATTAACGAGTTTAGGCGTCAGTTCTACGAGATTGAAAAGAAAAAATTTGTAGACCGAGTAAGAACATTATGGTAGGCTGACGCCGATTATTAGATACCCTTCACCGCTTAGTCTAGCACAGTTATTCGCTCGTGTTGGTTATAATACGCCAAGAAGTAAACATTATTTTCATGCAAAGCCATAATTTTCATGAAAGACCACGTATTGAAAGGTCCGATTTTCTGTCGATTGTACTCTTTGCGATTCGTAACAGTGCCTGTATAAGTGGGGGTGCAACAAAAATAGACTTCCGTGATCCAAATTTCCCACCGTTATTTCTTTTTGCTGAAACGCTCTTATGAATTATTAAGATATCAGATGATATCTTATATAGAGTGGGGGAAGAAATAGACACATGTGGTTCAAATTAGGTCCACTTAATTATTTTATTCAGTTACTGTCGTGACCAAACTTTCATCACAAAAAAATTTACAATTAGGCTTTTTTCCCATATAAGGGTTCATCTTCCATGAGAATCCTTGAAAATAAGACTCGGTTATATGAGAGGACGTTAAAAGCATTGCCCCAGCCAGTCCGAGGTTTTCACACCAAAAACTTATGTCGCGAAACCCTGAAAATTGCATTTGTTTTCTTATAACGACTTCTTAGAATAGGGCGTTACATGGGGAGTGGTCGAAAAAGTGGAGCGATCCGAACCATTTTTAATAGCGTTCGTTCTTGTGTACAGAATTTCATCATTTTATCTCAAAAAGTGGGACCTGTAGCGTGAACACAAATTTACATAGTGAGACGGACATTCAGGCTTAGATCGATTCAGAATTATTTTCAGAAACGATCGGTTTAATAAAAGATGGATCTGTCTTAAGCTCTTCTGGGTGTTACATACGTCCGCAGTAACTTAATAACTAGTTTGTAAAAAGACTAGAAAATAGTAAATTTTCATAGGTGAAATTAATTTTTTTCTATTTTCATTTATGTGTAACAACCACAAACACACGGAAACCCAAAGTTATAGGCATAGTTTTTGTTGGGGAGACGTGTGGGCTTTTGTAAATTTCTGGGCGATATTTTCATTTTTGCGAACGAAAGAATGTTCAACACAGGTACTACATAGTTGGGCAGATGGACAGATGGACAGATGAACTTGCTTAAGTGCATTTCGAATTTGGAATTGGCGCACAATATGCATACTTTCTAAAGGTATTCGAAAAATATTGAAATTATGGCTATAACATTGGATAGGCGGGGCTGTTTCTTCCATTTTTGTCCAGCATCGGCCATAGAATAGATTTATCTGCTGTATTTTATATGTAGTGAACAAAAAACCAAATTTTTATTCCTTTCGAAAAACAAAGGTATTCCCAGTCCTTAGCATGTCCTTCGACCAATTTCGCCCATTTCTAATACTAACCAAGCGTGCATGAACTGTTTCTGCCAAACTTGAAGATGGTCGTCTCGTTTTGCGGTCAAAAGAATGTTTCGATACGGACGGACACACTTAAATTGATTCAGAATTTGATGCTAATGAACAATGCATACGCTTTGTGGAATCTCTGAAACTTCCTTCGGGACGTTGCAAACGTTTTGACAAAATGAATGCACCTCTCATCCTCCTTCGGTGATGGCTTTAATAAGAATATTCGAGGTAAGCACAAGATTACTTTAATGGGGAAAGTGCAATCAAGTTTAATGAACGGAAAAGTGTTTTGTGTGCGTGTGTGCGCGTGTGTGTGTGGAAACCTTTAGAAATCTTTTGCTTATCTTTATTTATTCCTTTTGAAAGTTTTGATTTCAAATATCGTTTAAGATATTCTGAAACAGATCGTCGCTCAACTACCAGATGTTTTATTTCTTTTATTGTAAACAAAATAAAACAATGAATTGTCGTTCGTTGTCGCTTACAAGTATCGTCACCCTTCTTTGATAAGTAACTTAACATTTATTTTATATGAGATTATTTAATAATTGGCGAGGAGAAGTAAGAACAACTGCTCTTACTTACTACTCTCTTGCTCAAGCTATTGCTGTTGCTGTTATTTTGAAATGCTTTTCAAAGTTTCAAAGTTTATGAAAAAAAAAAATTCTTTTTTGCCGGCATTGAGCAGATTGTACGTCCACGAGCGTACATTAAATTAATTGCGTTCTTGGTAGTAGCCAGTCAATAAACGACTGAGAAGAAAAAAACACTCACATCGAACTAATCCGTCCCTCTGTCCCTCGCATCTTTAGATCTTAAAAAGTTGCCTAAGCTGAGATAAGTGCATGAGAAATTTTAAAAACTATGCGCTTCTTCGAGGTACGTGGGTCTACCTCGTATAAATGAACCTTCAAAACTGGTCTACTGATAGTACCGTTCAAGTTCAGCAAATATCACTCTAAGATTTCAAATAATTATTTAACAGGTGAAAATTCCTCAGCACACTAATCTTAATAGCTTACCACATACGACGTCCAGCCAGTCTATGAAGAAATTTTGCTTTTACTAAAGTGGTGGGTAAGCAAAATTCCATATGAAGCCTACGAAGCATTTTTTTCTCGCGCTTGATACACTTGCGCTTGCCAGTGTAAACTATTGTTATTTATGTTGCCTTTGTTTTCGAATCTTTTTCTCTCCATTCATTTTCTTCTCATTTTTTTTCTTTTCTCATTCATCTACCAATTTATCGCAAATCATTTGCTTTTTTTTTTAAATCTTTTCTTTTGGCCAACATCTGCTTGATATTTAAACTGTTGTCGTTTTAGTTTGTTGATCTTGCATTTCTTCAAACAGTGTATTACGCGGATGTAGGCGTTTGCCTGAGATTTCAATGGCAATACGCAGGTTATGACAAGAGCTTGTCTCACATTCCTCTCCTCTCGGCTGCGCGAATAAACGGGGAAATTAGATAGCAATTGATTGTCTAGTGTTTAAAGCTCACGTTTGTGGCAATTAAAGATTGAAACTCGCAATGGATTTTTTGATCGATCGCAACTTACCAGATTTTGAACGATCGATATTAATGGTTCCCATACGATTGCGAATAGAATTTTGATGGACTGAAGAGAAGCATTGATTCGGGGAAAAGAAGTTTTTTTGTCGATTAAAAAGGGATTTTTAATTGACCGCAAAATGATCTAATGGCGATCGCAAAGTGCTATCTGATCGATTGCGTGGAAATTTTTGTTCGATTTTCTACTGAGGAACAAAATTCTTGTTGATTGCGACCGAGTTCATGATTAACCGCAAATGCACTTAACGTTGATCGCGAACAATTCAATCAACGGCGAAAAGCTTTCAAGCTAATGCCTAACCATTTTCGATCAATCCATGCAAAACGAATTCTTTGTCGATTAAGGAACTTTTGGTTATCCGCAAAGTGATATTTGATCAATTCTCGAACCATGTAATATTTTTGCTTGATTTTCTATTGACGGAAAGATTTCCTTTTGCAGAACGAGTTCAATGTCAATTTTAAGATTGACCGCAAATGCACTTAACGTTGATTGCGAGCAATTTAATCAATTGCGAAAAGATTTCGGGTTTATGCCTAAGCGAGTTCTGCCGGATCCACGAAGAACGAATTCGCTGATGGAACGTCGACCGCAGAGCGAAGTGCGATTGGAACGATTTTATTTGTGTAGCGAAAAGATTTCTATCGACTGGTGCACGGAGAACGAATTTTTTGTCGATCATGGCGGACTTTAT
Source organism: Glossina austeni (assembly GCA_000688735.1). Lineage (NCBI taxonomy): Eukaryota > Metazoa > Arthropoda > Insecta > Diptera > Glossinidae > Glossina > Glossina austeni. The sequence goes on along the minus strand of KK502439.1, from coordinate 94,588 downwards.
GAAGGACCGCAAATGTACTTAACGGTGCCCACGTAATATTTAATCAATTGAGAAGAGATTCCTTGATATCTTATTTAACTCGTAACGTTTTTCAATTATGGATAAAATTTCGCCGATTCGGAATGAGTTCTTGAGCGAAGGACGGAGGGTGGCTTACGCAACGCAGTTAGCAATAAAGGATAACGAGACGACCGTTTTCTGTTCTTGTTTGAATAGCTTGATCAAGAAATACATTTTCAAAAAAAAAAACTCAATCGCTTGGTAAGAGAGGAATAAGAGCTTCAATCCTGAGATTAAATCGCTGCACGCAGCAGCATAGCACACAGTACCGGTTAGAAAATGCAAAAGTCATGCAGAGCCTGCATATAAGCAAATTTACAACAGTTATTAGAATTACTTATAGCATAATAGTTGAGTGAAACATGTTCACGTTTCTGTGTGTATGCAATTAAATGAACCAGACTGAGCTGACCCGTCCAAGTCGATTTAGCGAAAACTATCGGCCCTTCCTGATGAGGTTAAAAACGAAATTGTAAGTTAGGCGGCATTTTTCTCTCCTCATCCTCATTTTAAAGTCGTCAGTCGTTTTAGAGACGCGCATGTAATAAATATTTCGTCTCTCAATTTTTTTTCTCATCTGACCATTTCTCAGCCCCGGGAAATATAATTTTTCTTTAAGAGTTAATCGACAGATTTTTCTTCATTTTCTGATATATTAATGAAAGAAAGTTTACAGAATACACTCGCAATGTGAACGGAAAATTTTGAAGACCGCCATTAGAATTTTTTTTGTCCTTCTGGGTGGACACCATTCTCTTCTATTAACACCGCATGCTTTGGCTACGTCTAGGTTTCTTCATACATCACTCAAAGATTAAAAATATATGCAATTATTGGAATCGTACGGCTACTTCCGGATGATCCTCAAGGCCTCCATATATCATAATTTCCAATTTTTTTGGCGGAGGAATTGAATCAGGCATTTTTAAAAGACGTTTACAAAAAAATTCCCAATAAAAATTTGTTTTTATTACAAAAACTCAATGATGTGAAAAAAAAAACCGAAAGAGAGAAAAACGTTGATAAAAAACTTTTCAAAATCAAAATTGAAATAAAATTTATTTATAATAGCGTAGAGCAAGTAGATTTAATTTATGCTTCTTCTTCTACGAGTTAGCAAATCAACAATCAGATTTACTCTTCTTAACGTCCTTACGGCATTCGAATATAGGGAAATTAATTAACGTTTCACTTATCCTGCGGATGTTAGGGAAACCCTAGACACTACTTACTTATCCAGGGATGTGTGCAGAAATTCAAATGCGATTACATTGCAATTTAAAAATGACCGAAAAAACTGCTTTGAAATTTCCGAGTGTACGCGGGTCTCGAGACCTTTAATTAGTTTACATCAACTCTAAATTTGACCTCAATGAAATTTAATTAAGTGTAACAGCTTTCCAAGCTTGACAAGTATTTCTATATAATTTAAAATGCCTTAGAGAGCCAATTTTCGAGTCTTTCGGATTTTATTAACGAAACGGGCACAAATTGATATAAGACGCTCCATTTCCTGAATGGATGCAAGAGCAATTTCCGTGCGTGAACAAATTCTTTTGGTGAACAAATCTCTCTTGCCGATGAACAGCTTCTTGTTGGTAAATTATTTCTGTTGGTAAACAAATCTTCTCGACGAACCGCTCGTGTTGATGAATGCGTTTTGTTTTTTTTATTAGTAAATGTCATGTTGGTGAACAGAGCCCACTGGGGAATAATTCTTGTTTCTTGCTCCCATTCTTGTTGATGAACTATTCGGTCTGCTAAACAAATCCTCTTCGTGAATAATTCTTGTTGACGAAAGAGTTTTGTTCGTAAGCCATTTACGTCGTTACATGTCATCTGTTAAAGAACAAATTTCTAGTTCCTATTCCACTTCTTAATGGTAAACAATTTCTGTTGCTGAGCCAATCTTGCCGATGAACCATTCTTGTCGATGAGCGAATTCTGTTTGTAAACAATTTTCATGAACGAATGTTATCTGTTGATGAATAAATCCTGCTCGGGCGCAATACTTATTTCCTACGCCAATCTTTGTTGTTATTGCAAAAGAACTTCTGTTGCTAAGCAATTCCTTGCAATGAATAACTTTTGTTGATAAACTACTTCTGCTGCTAAATAACTCGATGATCGACTCTTGTTGACGAATGAGTTTTGTTCGTACTCGATTTTTATTGGTGACAGGGACAAACCCTGTCGGAGAACAATTGCTATTTCCTATTCCAATTCTTATTGATGAACAATTTTCCTCGGTAAATAACTGTTGTTGCTGAGCAATTCTTTTTGGCGGACGACAAGACACTAAGAAGTCCTTTGGTGGAATAATATCCACAGCATAAGCATCCCATGTATGCGTAGAATGCACGTCGATAAACAACTCGGATTGACTGAAGTGAAGAGATGGCTTTTCCCAAACAGCGCGCATTCGGATGAGAACAATATTCGTTTCCGAGGGGAAATTAAAAACAATGTTATTTTTATTCTATAGCGTCTCGTTGACTGACTTCTTTCCACTGAAGACGACCAATTATTGCAGAAATAATTTTTCTAAATCCTAAACTGGAAGGGTAGATGAAAGGGTTTTCATCGAGATGACTGACATGAAACAGTTTAAAAAATATTGTAGGGCAGGGCCTACCATTAAACACCCTATGCCCATCTGCAGTTATCCTTTCATCAACTTTTCAAAGTAATGCGTTATATGGAATGTGGTCGAAACAGCGGTTTAATCCAAAGCACTTTCAAAAGTGTTCGTTCCTAAAGCGAAACAAGCCAGTGCATGAAATTTCATCAAAACATCTCAGAACTTGCGCTCTCTAGGTTGAACACAAGAGTACAAGTTAGATGGACGGACGGGCTGACACACAAGCTTAAATCGACTTAGAAAATGATTCGATACAATATAAAGGGGATCCGCCCCAAGTTCTTCTGGCTATTGCACGCATCCGCACAACCTTAATATATCTTCGCTCTATAAGTGGTCCAGAGTATATAAAAATTTGTTGCCATCCTGAGACTCACTAGTTAAAACGGGGTTTTCGAATATGTATAAGATGGATGTGTGAGCAGAGAGTAGACATCTCTTGTGTTAAGTGTTCTTCTCCTTGACGTCAAATATTTTATGTATTCAATATATTCAATGGAAGCTTTCAAGGTCCTTCAGCTTAATTAAAATTATATTAACTTAAAAATCCATATCCATATCCAAAATTAAGAGACAATAATGGCCTTGGAGCTTGCAGCAACGGGAATAGGAAGCTATAGAATATTGGATATAATCACTAAATCTCAGAGCAATTAATTTCAGTAAACGTTTTCTTGGTTCTGCTCTACCGCATCCCATGAGTGGCAGGACATTCCTAACCTTCTAACACTGAACAAAAGATGTTAATGCGAATTATTTGGTCGACATATGTAATCCTTAACTTTTGCTCTCACTTTAGTGAGAGAAATATTCGTAAGGTTTCAGTGATTACATCACTCCTGCTTGGTCGCATTCTTGAGATGTCACAACCAGCCCATGCCAATAAATTATTAAATATCAATTATTGATCTTTATCAATGCGCTGTTAAACACAAACCTATTAATATTTATAGCGATTTATACATACATTGATACATGCACACATGCATACATGCACACAGATACGATAAATCTTTTTAAAGACCCTGACAAAAAAAGAACACAAACTTGCAAAAAATCTCAAAATCGCAAAACCACTGAAGCGAAACGCAATAGAACAATAAATACGAGAGTGACAAAAAGTGAGAATTAAAAGAAAAACTAGGGAATACAGTACTTTTCCCTTAAAAGCATCACAGCTTTAAATCCTTAAAATTAATGCAGGCCCACTTTACTACCTTACAGCACATTTCTTACTTTTATTATAGCAAATAAAAATTGTACCTTGTTTTTATATAAAGGCGTATTTTTCGTGTACGTAGTTCTGGAAAAGCGGGCCCAGAATTCAACCTAATGTAGTATAAGTTTAATCCTTATATAGGCCAAGATCCAAACATAGGATTAGACGTTTCAAATGTTCTAGGGTTCATTTTTGTGTGAAATGGTTCAGATTGGTCCATTTTTTCGACCACTCCCAATATAACGCCCTGTTTCAAGAAGTCGTTGTAAGAAAACAAATGCAATTTGTGCGACATGCTATCCGCGTCAGCAGCCGAGAAGGTAAGAATGGCGACTACCAGGCCAAGCACGGTAAAGTTTCCCTTCAGTGTAGCTGCAGTAAGTGCTTGGTCGGTAAAGATATAACCGAGTATAACACTTAACGATTAGGCACACATCCACAAAGATGCGACCACCATCTCCCCATCTCCTACCCCACACATCATTCCCCATGTTAAAAGAAAAAAAAAAACACTCTTGATATTTTATAATAACCGTCGTCTATGTTAGTTGTCGTTTGAGGTTTGCTATGGAATTGCGAAAAAATTTAAACAAAGAACTTTGTGCGTCCGCACTGAACCTTTCTTACTTACCGTAGCGAACCATCTGTTGTTGGTTTGCTGAATTCTTAGAAGAAAAAGAAGAAGAAATTGTAAAGAAAACAAATATTTTTTGACAAAAAGATGCAAACAGTGTGTCCTTGTGACGAAAAGGGGGTATGGGAAGTCGTCTGCTTGCAAACACACAATCAACTACTACGAAGACTCAATATACAACAGCGGTGTGTAAGTTATTAAGAGAGCCAGAGGAATATTAGCGTGATTGTGGACCTGTGGGTTGACGCTTCTTCTTGTAAATTTAAAATCCTTGCTGTAAAAAGTTGCATGGCAATCTAGGATACGTAGATAACACGACTATGACTATAGATCGCGTAATGTTGACAATCCAAAAACATTGTAGTCCGAACTACGGGGACTACGGGGATTGGTATACCCAACTGGATAACTCACATGATCAAAGAATAGACGCATGGAGTCACGGAGTCCCTGACTGCTGAGTAGGGCTCTTGTGGTAGTTATGGTCACCCCAAACCGAATACTGTGGACTGGAAAGACCTCGCCCTGCCTACAGCGAAAAGTCTTACCCGTACGCAAACTCTCATATCTGGTACTCCAGCTCCAGAGTGTTGCAGGATTGTTTTGGAAATTGGAGAGCGCGCGTTATAGCCTGCGTGTACCTCCTAAGCTAACAGATTTCATCCCACTCAGTTTCTTGGACCGCGGCCTTGGATGCGGCCGTTAAATTCCAAACGCTATTTGTACGCAATCGCTTCCGGAAACATTGTGTAATCAGTTAAGTGAAAGCTACTGTCCAGCATATGTATGCGTATAAGCACAAGTTTGAAACGGCATAAACACACACCCATTGTATTGTCTTCCTGCCCATATTACATACACAAACACCTTCCAAACAAAAGGAAAAAATCATTCGAAATGATTAAGAAATAAAAAAATTGAACAAAAATTTAAGCTACAGAACTATAATAAGATCATCAGCAGCAGCGATGGCATCATCGTCATCATCATCATCATCATCATCGTCATCATCATCATCATCATCATCGTCATCATCATACAGTTAATCAGCAAAGTAAAGTAAAGCAAAAAAAGAAGAAATCCTTTCACTGCAGGATTTAAATGTAAAAAATTGCATATACACACACACACACACACACGCAACGGCGCACGCACTGCATTGATTGTTAAAGTAGGGGAAACGAATTGCAAGGAATCAATGCGATTGGAAAATCAAACCCCGAATTAATAGCCAAAAATCTGCCATAAGAATACTAATCGGTAACAAGACCTCAAAACAAAAAATACAATACCAGCGATGACATATATTTTTCTTGCTTTTCTTTTCTTTTCTATTTTTTTTTTTTTTTTTTTGCTTTTCTTTTTGCACAACAAGCCTAAGCGAAAGTCTGAGCAAAAACTTCGCACAAGCTAAAGGTATAGATAATGCGCTGATACTGTTTAGTAAATGAATTCCTTTTTGATCATACGCTTGGAACAATTTTTTTTTTTTTTTTTTTTTCAATAATGTATGCGGGAATTTTCTTCTGTTTGTACGATTTTAGAAATAAAAAGGGTTCCCAGTCTATCTATTAATCTGAAGGGGAGAAGAAAGGATAAGAGAAGTTGTGGTAGAAATTATAATAAAAGATTTTTACATAATTTACTAAACATTTGCTGCACACAGGACACACACACACACACAATAAAACTATATATACACTCTTAATATAATACATATAAATATATATATATATATATATACGCATATATCCTTACGTGCTGGTACAAAGAACAGTTGATAACAAAACTTGTGCTTACTTTTCTGTTACACAAAGAAATTTCTTTGGACTTTACTCCCCTTGCGGAAAGTGCAGAAATTTTATTCCATTGGTACCTTAAAGTCCCTGCATTTGTGCATTAAGAAAGTGAAGTAAAAAGTGAAGTGAAAACATTAGAGTCGAGTCCCGGGGGACCATTAAACACCATACACAGCTTCACGGTTAATACGGTCATTGGTCACGCCGTATATTTTCTGACACAGTGACTTTTAAAAAATACGGCGCCATAAAATGTTCCGATCCGATCCAAAACAAGTCGGCACAATAAACTTCAGCAAAATATCTCCAAAATTACGATCTGCAAGTTGAACACAAAAATACATCGACAGACATCAAAAGGGACAACTGGACAGACAGATGTAGATCGGGCAGAGGTCGACCCAGAATTACTTCCTTTATTGCACTTCTTGAAATTTTAAATTTAGTTTAAATCGTTCTGGATATTCTTAGTTGCTACCGCTCATCCTGAAACTAGGATTCGATCATTTATTTCTCTGGCCTACGTAAGTTATATAATAGTAAGAATAAAGGAAGCAAGAACGGACACTCCACCTGAATTTCGTAGTAAAGTAGAGTCCAGGTAAGACTTCCAAACCATTTTAGCTAAAACAAAACGAAAAGGTCACAAGTGAGCGCAAGATATGCTTTTTTCATTTTCCAATAGGATGGAGACCATGTTTGGTCGAAGCGATTGCCTCTACGGCTCAAACCGTTCGTATTGCGATCCTCTGTTTCTGTATACATAATTTCCAGCATTAACTTAATGGCTTATGTGACGTCAGTGGTAAAGGTTGAATTCAAAGCGCTTGCGCAAGGATCAAAGGATTTAATTTTTTTTTTGTTATAGAAACTGAGAAGAGCTTTCCTTGTTTAAGGGATCAAATTTGCCATTTCTTTAAGATTTCCACACACAAAATTAGAGTGAATCCTTTGATTAAAAAAATGTCATTCGGATCATCCGCTTTGTTCGCTTTCTTGTCTGATGCAGTAATTTATCCTGGAACTCTCTTTATATTCCGCAAATGAAGTGAAGGGAGTCGTTCAAGAAAATCGTTGTTTGGTTCAAATTTTCTACGCTGACTGGACTACACAAGCAGTCATCACTCGTTATCTATACGTTGAGAAGTTGTTTTTGCTTTTTCAAAAATACTGCTATGTCTTCCATCACTTTTCTTTCAGAGGAAGAGGGAGAGGGCTAGCTAGCTATTCTATTTACCGCGCTCTCTCTCTCTCTCTCTCTGTTTCTTTTGCTCTTTGTTTATCTTTTTCTCCCTCTCTCGGTTCGTCGTTATATCTCCCGAAACCTGGGGCCGAGTAAGCTCGACAACTGTAGATTTGTCGATTCGCTATATAAGGAGTAGAGAGAGTAAGTAAGTTTACCGCTGTCGATGCAGTATGGATTTTATTCGCTATCAAATGAAAATCTTTCGTTGGTATAACTGCTGGCGAATAACATATTCGTGTCGCGATCGAGAATATAAATCCAATGAGTTCAAATAATAAAAATATTTTCTTTGTAGTTAAAAACTTTGAGGTTAAGAATTATCAAAAATTTCTACATTTTTACTATTGTGATAATAGTTCGAATTTTTTCTCGAAAACTTTACCCTCTACATTAAAGCGCTTTCTACACTTTCTCATATCAAATATCAATAGCGGAAATTATACCTGGCCTCGTCTAAAGGCGTACTTTTTATGAGACAAATGATAGCAAAATTAATTTTCTTGCTAAGGACTTGTCTTGTCATCACGCTTTGTTGCCCTACAACGGCTGACTTTCCATAAATGTGCTTATATATCGATTCAGAACATGATTATGACAAGATCGACGTACATTATGTCCTTCTGGATGTCGCAAGTGCTAACAAATTTTTCGAAGAAAACAATTTACATTTATTTTGCCCCAAAGTGTAAGTTAGTGTAAGTGATTGTGTAAAAAATAAAGAAAATCAATACACATACACACCTATTATAGTCTTTACATAAGTAAATGAGAGTGTGTCCCCACAAGTATCTTATATTCTTTTTATGTCATTCGTTCGGTAACCCTCCTGTTTAGGTTTTCGGGTGGCAAACAACGTCGTCACTCTACCACAACAACTAGTTTGTTTGCTTATAAAACTATTAAGAAAATGTGAAGAAGAAGTATTAGTAGTGGTAGCAGTCCCGTATGCGATGCTTTGACTAGGAGGGTGAATGATAGAAAAAAAAAAAAACGTATTTCTCATAGTTTGCATAACAATAACTTAAAGAAGAATAAATGGGACACAGGGACAATGAAGTAAAAAAAAGAAGAAAAAAGTTGGAAACAAAACATGATGAGTTCCTTTGAATAATGAAAGATAACCCATCATTATTTGCATTGCTCGAGGCCGGAGTGATGATTTCAGCACCCGTAACACACACACACACGCGCATACAGAGGCCCATACTCTATGCATAAGTATGCATGTGTTTTGATAACAATATCCTATGATTAGCATATTGATCTTCAAACAATCAAGTTTTGCTCTCATTCTCAACTCACTCAATATAATATAATAATGATTAATGATGCCATCAACCCTCTCTATTTTCCTTATTCTTCCATAGACACTGAAAATCGTTTATCAATTAGAAAATTGGCAAACATTACAATTCTTTCTAGTTATCTATCTTTTCGTACCTCGTATGTACACACATGTCTAACAAAAGGCATCTTTTGCCGAAACTGTCATAAGATGGATGTGCTTCATGTGCTATTTTCTCTCTCTTTCTCTCTCTCTCTCGCTCTCTCGCTCTATTATTGTTATTTGTTTGCGAGACAATAGTTAAACAAAAGTGTTTTTCTTCACAGTCCTCTCCTTTGCTATCCTTTCCTAATAGCGTCGAATTGTTGTTGAAATTCAATATTGCAAAAAAAAAAAGAAAAACACAAAAAGCAAAAAATTTGTTGATTTTGTCACTTTGTGATTTGTTGGTTTTTCATTTCTGTAGGCCCTTTTTTTTTTTTTTTTTTTTTAAGATATGAATGCAAAGCCGCGGTTTTGTGTCGCATATCGTATCGCATGCGAAGTGCATTTATTTGCCAAATAAAATTTATTGTAAAAATTTCTTTCAAAGAATTGTTTTTCAATTTTACAAGTATTTAATTGATTTATTACTCTAATGCTATTGACAAAAATGAAAAAAACAAAAAAAAAAAAAAAGATTAAATCTCGGTGGGGGGAGAAGGGAGAAATCATTCATAACTTTGATAATGGAAGAGAAACCTACTGTAGGCACATTTGAAAGTACAACAAAACAAGAATTATCACAAGTACAGTATTTCTACTGTGCTTAGGGAAACACAATGCCCGTTGGACTCAATATGGCCACCTGGTCATTCGGGCGTTGAAAGAGCTAAATGCATAGCTACCAGGAGAGCCCGAAAGGCGATGATATGCCTGGAACCTGTCGGCGGCTTACCAAGAAGTCACTTTAACAATCTGTTGTCACACACAATGGGCGCAGAAAAAGTCAAATTGCCTTTGGAAATACAGTGCAGGACAAGGGTATGCGAAAAGTTTTATAAAATCTTCCAGTACAGCCCATAATCTACAGCTTGACCTACGATTGGTCACCCGATTCATGCAAATTCTGCCAAGGGTGGAGTGAAACGTCCCACTACTTCCTATCGGAATAGGAGAGCATCTGCACCAAGTGTTTGGCGAACACTTCATACACATCAGACCTCCACCAGTGTGGTACCCCGAACCAAATAAGATCGCGAGATTCATAAGAATCCTAAAGCTGAAGGACTAGTGGCATGGGCAACGACGTAGAATAATAATAATAAGGATTCTTGATGGCAAGGAGAAGACAACTGCAAGATTTATTTTGCCAGCTTAGAGCTCAGTGGAGGATAGCAGATCGAACATCATAGCAGACATAAAAAGACTCAAATTCTCGGCAGATGCACTGTTATTGTTATTATCATTTCTTTACTCACACAAAAGTAATTTCGTCACTTTATGTGGTACACAACTAATTGAGAGCCAATAAGATAGACTGCAGCCCGATAACAAACAAGAAAGCACTTAAACCCTAGTTGTCCTAGTTAAGCCCAGCTTCTTGTTGTGCTAGCTCTCACAATACATCAATTCCAGGGTGTGACAAAACTCCCTTTAAACTAATCGAAGGCTGCCCGTCCAAGCAACAACGTACGGTTTCAACAAGAAAAGTATAGCAACAATAAAAGTAAGCCAGCGACAGCAATCCGATGGACCATCAAGCAGCTTTTGGAACGAACGATGGCGTCATGTCATAAAGATTAAAGTAGTGCTTAAAAGTTCAACACGCAACGGACAACGAGTGATTGATCTCGCAATTAGTAAGAGCTTGTGTTAGCCCAACAAGCCAATAATTACGGATTACTCTTGTCGAAATACGAATATTTACCTCTTTCAATAAAAAGGGCAAATAACTCATAACCGTTCTACATACCTTTATACCATACGTTTATAACAAATGAGACGTCTAACCAAGTGCGTCTACTCCCCACGCGATGAAGGCAAATAAGCTTACGACGATTCCCATAAGGTAACAATTGTGTTGCCCGACTCTCTACTAAGAGTACGTTTACCGCAGCAATTAGTACGCAGACGGACAGACGGACTAGCAAACATCTATTTAAAGTGCCTTTGGAGTTTCTTTTTACAAACGTTTCGGCAAATGAGTGAAATTTCAATATTCCATAATGCTGAGTAGGCTTGGGCGTTTTTTTTTTTATAGGGACGCGGCAGAACCGTTCATAGAGCATACCTGCAAAATTTTTATAGTTCGATCCTTCCTCAATCTATTTATATGTAATAAGCAAGAGAACAAATTTTTTTTTTTTAATTGTGAAAACCGAGATTTTGTTTTACTATGGGCGTGTCTTTTAAGCAATTTGGTCCAATTGCGTGGAAGAAGTTCGAATGTTTTTGCCAAACTTGAAGCTGATAATTTCATTTTTGCGAGCAGGAGAATGTTTATCATTGACACTGTCCAGATAGACAACCGGACAGACGGACATGCTTACATCGGTTTAGAATTTCATGCTAATCAAGACACGCTCGATACGAGGCATAGTACGCTTCATTGCTTGTAAGGAACAGCACAACACAAAGATTTCACTTCTTCGCTATCTGGAGAGCTTCTGCGCAATTTAAAACACGGTCCCGCAATTAAGTTTCTTTTCAAGAATACTACCGATCGTATCAATATCGTGCTGCGAAGTTGATGGCTATAGATTAACTTTGAAAGTATACAGCCGCCTCCTGCCTTTGCTAAGACTAGCCTAAAAGAGAAAAATGACCTATAAAAGTTATGCGTAATGAGCCACAAAACTTCTCACAGATACTGATTTAAAATTTGGATTAGATTTGATAAAGCCTGCCCCGATGAAAATGTGAATCTGCGAAATTACACCTTTGGAGAAGCATTTCGCGTTCTTTACCCTGACCGCTATCTGAAATTAGCCCTAAAGTTTATTTCTACATTAGTAACCTAGAATTCCTGACAGGTAGAGATTTAAAAGTTAGAGAAAAAAGCCTATCTTGGAACGAAAATGCTCTGAATTGGCGAACTTGCACGTCCCGCAATTTACGAAAGTTTTTCTGCTTTACTAGACCGCTCACAGACAAAATTTACCATAAAATGAATGTGCGCCCTTGGCTGAGGCCCATAGAGGGATTTTGAGAATTTGCATGTGCCCCCCGCGACAGCTAATGTATTAAATTTAAAATCAATTTTCGGCAATTACTACGCTTACCTAAAGTATATAAAAATTGGAAGGAATTTATAGGATTATGTGGAGATATTGAGAGAAAATCTTTCGATTTGGCGAATACACACATAATCCACAAAATTTCTTCTTTATTCCAAAGATTATTCGTTTTCCTTTGTGTTCATTCTGGACATTATGTATCTTTTTATACGCACCACTCACATCTTGTCAAAACGTTTGCTTCAGATACGCTTTAGAATTCTGAATCGGTTTAAGCATGTCCGTCCATCCAACTGTAGAAAGCATTGTACTCATCGACTTCAAACTTAGCAAATACATTGGAAATTCTTGCACGAGGATTGATATTAACAATGACGCAAATTGGCCAAAGGACACGCCCACAACGTGCATTGAAGATAGCGAAGAAAAACCCGGTATTTCGTTTATTATTCACCAACTATAACAGATAAAATACTGTAGAGCAGACATGTGCAACCACCGGCCCGGGAATCACGTCCTGCGCCCAAACAACTCAATTCGCTCGCATAGAATAATGCCGCCAATGACTTATAGTATCTGTGTTCTCTACCGGCTCAGCGGTGCACCTGTTAAATGTGAGATGTGCGTGTTAAGCCATAAAATGAGCGATTGAAAGAGAAGAAAAGTTGATGCAGAATGCCGCTCTTTTGATAACAGTTGGACTTTGCGCTGACCGCCACCGCGGGATATTCGAATTAAAATTAACGCTTTAATGGGAAAAAGTTGTTCAAAAGAAAAGATCAGTCATGCCCATCCAATGTTATAAAATATCGTGCCTGGGTTTTTTCGAAAGCAAAGGTGATGGGTATAAAAAAAAAAAAAGAGTCCGTGACAGGGGAATATAATCTACTTACCTGTTTTTCTCTCCTTTCTTCGTAAATAAAAACTAATCGTTTTACTGCTTTTATAAAATACTTTTGAAGAACTTTCTTCTGTTTTCTCATTTATTTATAATTTATCATTAAATATATATATATCTATATATATATCTATATATATATATACTCTTAATATTATTATTAGTTCTAACGTACAGCATACGGCTTTACTTTAATAGCCTAAATTAACAAATAATTTTTTTATTATTAAATATATAGATGTATACATAAATTAATTCAAATTTAAAATTAGGATAAATTACATATAAATCTACGGTTTGCTTCCTCGCATATTCGTTTTCCTTTTTTACATAATTTTTGGAAAACATTATAAACGAAATTTCGCGAATGCTTTTAAAAGTTATTTTCTTAAAAAAAAAAAAAAAAAAAAAAAGTAAGTAAAAGTAACAGTAAGAGAAAATCAATGAATGAGTGAAAGAAATTTTGTTTTATTCCTTTTTTTATTCACAATATATAAAAACTGTTTTTCATTACAAAACAATACTTGGTACTGTATTCCTATCAATTAAAAATACGCTTATAAATGAAGTTTGGGCGAAAAATAAAAAAAAAAAAACGATATAAACTAAAAGAGAGCGAGCATAACTAAGTAGATGTGTGACAAATGATAATAATTTATATGTAAAAATAAAAAAAAAATAAAAAAAAAATTTGACCTCTTCGACGAAAAAAAAAGATCATCAAATTTTTAAATTTATTACAATTTAAATATTTAAGAATCTTTTTATTTTTCTTCCAAAGAAAAGTAACTCACGAAACTTGAAATGAATTACGATTTCTTTCGTTGTCTAGAAAACGAGAAAAGATCTTGGGAGGCAGGGGAGAAGAGCGAGTTTGTTTTTAACCTGAGTTTATACAAGAGGGGCCAGCAAGCGCCCGATCGGGAGGGACAGATGTAGAAAAAAATTATTAAAAGTTTAAATTATTGCCGCTTAAAATAGCTACGTACTACTACTGATTGTTGTTGTATTTTGCTGCAATTGCCATAAATCTCTACACGTTTGTTTTATATTTACTAAATGTATTTGTTGTTGTTGCTGTTGTTGCTGTTGTATGTTTTATATTTAGGCATAGGTATTTTTATTATCTGATAATCATAGTCGGGTCAGGCTCAGCTGGTGCTTGTTAAGGACATTCGCTGCGATTGTTGCAGTTGCGGTTGATGTACTGTTCTTCTTGTTGTTGTTGTTGCTGTTGTTGGCGTTGCTTTTCTTGCGGAAGTTAAATATTGAGTTTTGTGCCTTTTTGTGTTATACTATTGAGTTTTATCTTTGAGACCGGCCCCGCCAGCTGTAACACTAAGCCCCAGTAAATGATCACTAGCCAGCAGACCAGCTGCTGCAGCGGCGCCCGGTTGATGCGCGTAATTACGTATTTGATGCAACGATATGAGTTGTGTGGGAAAACCGGCGGCGGCCGCTGCGTTTTGTTGATATAAATACGCTGCCGCAGGTGGCCTTTGCTGAGCTAAAGCGGCCGCTTGCAGATGAGGTGGCGCCGTATTGATGGGTGTAAAGGCTGAAGTGGTTTTCACATCGTACGCCGAAGTATTAACCCCTACCATCGAATTAGGCGAATTCTGTTGTTGTTGCTGCTGTTGTTGATGATGATGTTGGGACGTTTGACGTATTACCAGATCTTCACCTTCGTCGTTCGGACTTTGTGAATGATTTGGAGTACTGCCGCTGCCCGCACTATCGCCACCCCCACCACCATTACTCGCTCCGTTCACTAAACGTTGATGATGTTGCTGCAATAATTCTTGTTGCTGTTGATGCTGTTGTTGTAGCGTAGCAAAACTGTAGCCATTTTGTGCCTGTTGTTGCTGCTGTTGGGCCTGCTGCTGTTGTATGGCTTCAGCTAGAGTGGCAGCAGCGCCATCACTCCCCACTTTCGCCCAATAGGCGGCATTGGCATCACTAGCGGCCGCCGCCGCATTCATCACCACTTGACGTTGCAAACTTAAGCCGATCCCACCGGCAGGCACATGATGTTGTACACTGGAATTGGCATGACGTTGCTGTTGCTTCTCGGCCTTTTCGGCGTGCTTTTGCAAATGCTTTTGCAGATACGTTTCCTGGGTATACGATTTGCCGCACAGATTACAAATGTGCGTTTTCAGATGCTTGGAGTCCTTGTGCCGCGGTATATGCTCGAGCAGAGTTAGCTCATCCGTGAAGCATTTGTAACAAGAATTGCATTTGAACGGCTTGTCGGTTTGATGGCAACGCGAGTGCGATTGTAGATTGGAGAGTTGGGAGAAAGCTTTAGGACAGCCCGCATGGCGACATTTATACGGCTTATCGCCCGTATGGGTCCGTATATGCTGCTGCAAGTGCGACAATTGGGTAAACTTACGTTGACATATCTCGCAACGGTACGGTTTAATGCCTAAATGGATGCGCGTGTGTTGCGAAAGGTACGAGGAGTTGGCAAATGTTTTCGAGCACTGAGTGCATTTATACGGTTTAGCATTTTGTCCATCCGGTGAATTCTGATGCTGGTGATTGGATCGATGCGACTTCTGATGATGATGCTGTTGTTCGCTTGTGGGATCGTACTGCCGATAAGAGGGTAAGTAAAGCAAAAATGATTATGTTTACAGTTAAAATTTTGCCTTACCTTTTGTTCGACAGGCTCGTTCATTGTGGGCGTTGTCGGTGAATTTGGTGGACTGTAGGATTGTTTTAATTGCTGTTGCTGTTGCTGCGGCTGTTGATGGTGTTGATCATGCTGCTGTTGTTGCTGCTGTTGCTGCTGTTGTTGTTGTTGCTGCTGCTGTTGCTGTTGTTGCTCAGCAAGTAACTGTTGCTGTTGTTGCTGCTGCTGCTGATGCAGATTGACACCAACTAAACCATTTTTCAACGAATAATCCAAACGCTCAACATTCTGCCGAAACTCATTTATATTAAACGGTTTATTGTATTCATGCACCAGTTGAGCCGTACGTAGGTCGGCTGTAGTCAAATGACTGAGCGATGATAGAACACTGCGTTCATTCATCGAACGCAGTTGATCTATGGTGGTCCGATGCAAATAATCATTCGAGGCTAGAGTTGAAATAACTCCGGCACCGGGTAGGTCCGCCATTAAAGGTGAGTTATTTTGCCGATAATAACTAAGGCTATCGATTGCTCCGCCACTACCTTTTTCTGCACCTTCTTGGTTTGCTCGATTATTATTTCTGTTAACGTTGCGACTCAGAGACACAACAACACCCGGTCGTTGCTGTAAAGGCGTAAAGATCTCCAGTTTAAGACTAAGCTATTTGTCTCGCTCACCAAACCATCTCTTAGAATAATACGGCGAAGAACACAGAGCCGAACTGAAATCAGCAATAAAAAAAGAAAAAGTATTTATTTCTCTTATAGGTTTTATGAATGAATTCTTCCGTAACGGAACCGATTTCCATGCGTTACCATCAGGTAAGGACATCAGATAATTCGAGCAGCCTCCATGCATTTAACATAAATTTCAAAATTCATCAGCGTTTGATTAATTCTTGCTGGGGCGGATCCACCGAGCGGCAATAATCGCCGACTCTTTTTTAAGTCATAAAACTATTTAACACACAGCTGGAAGAGCATATGCAGCAGTTATAAGTGTAAGCATATATTTATTGGCTAATAATCTACGTAAGTATAGAAAAAACAAAGCAAAGCGACTATAAAAAGCTATGAAAAATTGCACAAAGCATGAATGAGTCTCCAGAAGATCAAAATTTATACATTCATCCCATGCACTGACTGACATTTCAATTTTAAAATTCTATTTACTTTTTAGAATCATAATTTAATCAAAGGCTTATCTCAGGCGGCGTTACTTAGGAGGATTTCCTTTTAAAGTACAATCAAAGCTAGAGTTTAAGAAAAAGCACAGCACAATTACTAAGAAATCAAACAATTTTGACTGAAAATGTTGTTCCCTTTCAAGTCGTTCCTATTGCCTAACTTAGGCACTTATGGACAAATGACGAGTATTTCCATTATTTCAAGAGAGTGTGCGTTACACTTGAGCTACTTGCACTAAACTTTCGATGCCGGATGTTTGAACGATATACGATGGGCGACGAAAGGACAGAAAGGATCTATGAAAAGAGGTAACGTTGTCAAAATAGTAAACTTTGATATGATATACGGAAAATATCGCCAAATTCTTGCAACCATAACTCTTAACCTGTAAGCACGATGATGTTCTTCATAAAAAGGGGGATAAATTTATATTTATAAATGTTTGTATATTGTATGCTCACGTTATTTATAAAATTTCTAAATTAAATTTATCCTCGATGCCTGGAAATACAGTTTTACTACTATAACAGTTACAAAAAAAAAAAGGTAAGAAAGTGATATTCGGCGGAAGCCGAATCTTGAATTCCCATCACTATGTTTTTCGTATTCTACTCTATCAGTTCTTCTATTTGATACCCATATCGGTGGTATTATTGCGAATCATTTTTTTTTTTTTTTTAATTAACCCTTTTTTTGGCAGATTATATATCTTCAGTTAAAAATTGTACAAAGTAGTTTTGTTTTGTTCGCCTTATAATAAATAAGAAGAAAAACTGAAAAAAGTTAAAAAAATTAAATTTGATTACTCGTAACTTTGTGCGGACACGGCCGATTAGTTCCATTTTTGACCCTAAGAATATAGCAAATGTGGAAAGTTGTTGCCGTCTAACTTTAATAATTTCCAAGTAATGAACAAGAATCCAAAAAAATTTGTTAAAAAAACCAGAGTTGTGTACACTTCGCGTTCCACTACGCGCTTCTGTTCTGCCCGATTTGGCCCATTATTAATACCAACTTGAAACAGAAACTTCCAATGTTTCTAACAAATTTGAAGCTAATAGAGCGCCGGCAACACATACCGCACAGACGGACAGACAATGCTAAATCATTTCAGACTTTCACGCTGATCAAGAATATATACACTTTATAAGGCCGCTGAAGCTTCCTTTTGGGTGTTACATATATATTAAGGGGAAAAAAGAAAAACCAAAATGAGTAAACCCCCCTCTTATTGTGGTGGGTATCAAAAAAAAAAACCCTACATTGAGCCACGGCCCACCATACACTTCACGTATTACGTTTTTTCATGTAGCGACTTTTTAGGAGGAGTTATCGGAGGAGTTTCAAAGTGTTCGTCCTTGGGTTAAAACGGGTAGGTATACCAAACTTCACCAGAATATCTCAAAAATTGTTGCCTGTAGTTTGAATGCAAGACCTCAATATTTACAGACAGACACACAGATGGACAGACCAGGTTAGATCAACGCAGAATGTGATTTTATATCGATCGGTATAATGAACGGAGGATCTATCTTAAGCCCTTCTGGGCGTTGCATACATTCACACAAAATTAATATACCCTCGTACCACAAGTAGTGTAAGCAATAAAGGAAAAATTGCATGGCTCTAAACACATGTACATTGATTTTCCTGCAGTCATAGGTAGAAATAAAAAATAAAAAAAAAAACCATTTCTTGTGGCAAATATTTCTCTTAACATATATACAGTAGCTCAATAAAGTCTACATACAGTGCGAAAACTTAAAAGATTCGCACTCACGGATTAAGGATCAAAACATGTTTTTCCTAAAATACAAAAACTTATATACTGACTTAAGATAAAGATAAAGGAAACAAAAAGTGTACTTCAATCCCAAAAAATATTCGTCAATACATAGAGCAAAGTACATAGAGCATTAAGTTTATTTCACTGGTAGTGGTGGATAAAATTAAAAAACTAATATATTGTTGGAGCACCTTTTGTGCATAGTCTTGGCATTGAAAAAATGAATTCTTCACCAACAGTTTTGCATCACTTTTGTTCCCTTTGTCAAGTACAGCTTTCTTAAGGGCTTCCATGCTACAAATATTATTTTTTCGAATTCGCCTAAACAATTAACGCCATATGCATGCAATCGCATTGAAATCCGATGTATGAACGCGATGAAGGTTGCAAAACAGCCATTCCCATGCCACAGGATATGTACGCCTCGCAAGGGTCCATTTTAGTTGCAGAAGTTCTCAGATTCAGATAAGCGCGACGAGCCATTTTACTGTCAATAAAGACCAGATTTCTTACTCCAGCCGTAGACACGCATCTCCTCCAGCGCGCTTTACAGTTCCTAAGCACATTTTCCGGAAGTCTTCAAATTGCTTTTCCAAAGATTGAGGTAAACGTAACGAGCTATTATTTTGGCGTCAATAAAGATCAGATTTCCTACTTCAGCCGCAGACATGCAACCCCATTCCGTGACAGACCCTCGCGCGACAGCGCGCTTTAGAGTTACTAAGTAAATTTTGGATTGCCACAGCTTTGTTAGGTTTCCACCATACACTTTCTTTAACCGTAGACTTGCACACTAAAAATTATGTTCTTCCAAAAAATTTTATCATCATCAATAGTTTTTTTTTTTATTATTGGCTCTTAAAAGATCTGGAACGGTTTCGGGATGAATACTAATTGGCTTCCATTTTTTGCAATAACAATAGCACTAGTTTTGGCTTCATTTGTTACAATTCTTCAAATCGTTTTCTTACGTAAGAGTGTTTGGTTGGCCTAATCGATGATTATTGTCTGTGGTATCTCTGTTATTGCAATTTTCCCTCACTTCTTAATTATATCAATTACCAAAGGGTGAGGGGTGTATTAATTTTGCCAAAGCGTTTGCAACGCCCAGAAGGAACCATCAGAGACCCCACAAAGTACATACATTCTTAATCAGCATCGAATTCTAAATCGATTTAAGCATGTCCGTCTGTCCGTCTGTGTAATGTCTGTTGAAGCTATTGTTTTTAAATTTGACAGAAGTATTGGGAGTTCTCGCGTACAGGTTCGTACTGAAAATGGGCCAAATCGGTCGAAGGACACGCCCACACAACTACGTAAACTGAGAACATCTGTTTTTTTCAAAAGACATGAAAAATTTTGGTTTTTTGCTCATTACTTTCACAAAGTACAGCAAATAAATGTAAAAAAATTTGAACGCATAGTCTATGGGCGGGACTGCATAGCATTTATGTACCAAAATGGAAAAATTGGCCCCGCCTACCCAATATTATAGTGTATTAAAATTTAATTGTTTTTTCAATACATTTATAACGCGCAGAAAACCTATAAAGTACATAAATTCGTGGCCAGGTTCAAATTTAGAATGCACCTAAACATGTCCGTCTATTCGTCTGTTTGCGCAACTTTGTTGTATTTGTGGTAAACATTCTCCCGCTAGCGAAAATGAAGACATCGCCTACAAATTTTCAAAAGAATTTGGAATTGACCTGAGAACACGCCTACAACGCCGACAATGCCTATACGACAAAAGCTTTTATTTTGAAAATAAAACAAAATCTCCTGCGCCCACTCCATGTTATAGAGCATGAATATTTTGTTGTTGTTGTTGTTTACTTCATTGTCTTTTTGAGGATAACAGTGGTGGGTATAAAAGATTCGGTCCCGACTGAATGTATTTTTCTTATATGTTTTATAATCCTTTTGTTTTCTTATGGGATTAAAGTTAGTATTTATTGCTTATAACTTAAATTATTATTTAGTATAAGTTCTTGTTTTTTTAGGGTACGTATTTTTTCACCCTCAAGCCATTGGTGCGGTTCTTAAAAAATTGAATTCATTTCGATTTTCAGTACTATATGAAGACTTTATTGGGCCACTGTGCACGCGTATGCTTGACTGCACCGAAATGATTTGAGAAAAAACTTATCGGTACATCGGTTGTAAGTTTAAAACTCCAACAGCTCCTAGGAAATGCATATCTTACGTAAGATAACGCCTTGCTTGTCAGTTTCTTTTTTCCCTTATATTACATTATTTTGATAATCAATTTTTCAACTTCTGGCGATCTGAGCAAGCATAGTTTTGGAAAGCTGATAGCACTTAGGCCGATAAATGAATTATCTCTCTCTCTCTCTCTCCCTCTTGCTTTCTTATCTAATTCGAGCATAATCTAATATAGAAGAATACAATAGATAGCGGGCTGTTTAATAGTCTCATAAAAATCTAATAGAGTTGCAATCGATACATGTGTGAAAAGCAAGTATAACTAGCCAGCTGACCAGAGAAATACTATCAAAAAAGAATAAAATAAATAAATATCGAGTCGCATGCCGTACATACACAACATGCACATACACCTATCAATACATTATTTATGATATTTAATATAGATATTGTTGTTGCAATCCAATCCAATGCTATTTCATTCGTAAATTAACCCTATGTCTCTATGTGTTGTGTTGATGGAAAGGACGTCGTGTACAATTCAAACAAGAGAACAGAAACAAATGCGGTATATGCATAAAAAAATGAAACCATTGACTTGTTCTTGTTGTGATTTTTTTTTTTTGATAGAAATCAAAATATTGTCAAAATTTCGTAAGAAGAAGAAAGAAAAAAAAAAAAAGACAACGTTGCAAAGAAAAATTGGAAAACATAAGCAAGAAAAAAAAAAAGTAAAAGATTATCGTTTCGATTCTAATCAAATAAAATCAATTCTTTTTTTTTTTTTGATTAATTACCGCCTATCGTTATTTGATTAATTGCTAATTAATTTAAAAAAACAAAATTTGTTTTATGTAAGCTTCTAATTGTAATGGTGAAAAATATCGCTTTTTAAAATTAATTGATTATAGTTTGTTTTTTGTATTTTTTTTTTTTTTGTTCTACACTTGGATCCACTCACTAAAATTACTTCATTTCATTGCCATCGAAAAAAAAAAAAAAAAAAAAAGCGAAAATGTAAAGCCAACAAAAATTACTAAATAAACTTAATTTGTTTTTCTTAAATCACTGAATATTTATTCATTAAAGTCCAATTAAACTGTCACATTGTTTTCTTTTTGTTTCTTTTTCATTTCTTTTTTTTTTTTTTTTTTATTCCATAATCATTACTTTTTTAATCTTTCTCTCTTTTTTTTTTTTTTCTTTCTTTTTTGGTGCTGTAATAACAGTCGAATCAATCGTTTTCGTTTTTTTTTCTTTTTTTTCTTTAAACCCACACATTGTGTGATGTGTATTAAAAAATAGTATACATACATGAAAAAAAATCATCAGAATAAAAAAGAGAAAGAGCGCGCGCGAGAGCATGAGAAATTAAAGTGAGGGAGTTTTTTCTTATTTTGTATCGGTTGGTTTTTGTTGTATACGTGTTTGCGCGCGCGGTCAGACAATTGGACAAATGTAGGTAATCATACACACACGCACACATGTATACGAACATGTAAACAAAGTAAAATTGAAAAAAAAAAAAAAAAGAAATGACATAGTAGTAAAGTATGAGTAGAGTTGCCAAGTTCTGGTCAACAAAAGATTTTGAAAGCGCTTTCTGTTAAAATGGAAATCGCATATAAAATATGGATACTGATCACGATGATATTGATCTACTGTCCCAATTTTCGGCAAGTATAACTTCTTCAAGAACGAAATCAGTACATTTTTCTCCTTCAATAGTAGATGGAAAAGAACAAGACACTCCCCTTATTGGGATGTACGACTCCTCTTATTCTCCTTTCTTTTTTTCTTTTTTTAGAAATGTGCCAAGAGAAAGAAGGAAGGAAGACTTCCATAACGATAACAAAAAAGACAAGGCACTCACATCTTTGTTCGACTGACAAGGGGTACCTAAAAAATCCCTCTCTTTTTTTTGACAAGTGATGCATATTTAAGAAAGTCTACGCTTGCACTTCGATAGAAATATCAAGAGAAAGTAAATGTAACCCCTTTGACAGAAAGCTTCGTTAAGGTAATCACAAGGAAAACACCAGAGACTCAATAAGTTTCTAAAAACACTTCGTCTCTGGCATACAATGTACGTCCGATAAAATCATTGTCTTCTAGTCGAAAAAACCTTTTTCTAGGGGCGTACTCTTTGCTTTAAACCTTACAACCGTAAACAAACGCTTGCCTGAGGGGCTCAAGTTTTCTCTCCTTTTTACTCCAGAGAAACGCCTTAGTGTAGAGAGCCAGACATTACAAGTTAACTACGCTTCATAAGTGGATCAATTTTATAAATTCATTAAGGCTTATAAAATGTTGATCAACTTGGGAATCTTTCTTTACATCAATGATGCTTTAGATGGAGATGTTTTCAAAATAGCAAATGACAATAATTGAAAAAGTTAACATTGCACATATATTTTTAGGTAAATTTACCATTTCAGAAGAAACTTCTCCGCAGAAGAATATATACAAAAAAGTTATTTAACTGTGAACTACTCGGAATATGTTTCCATTTTCAAAAACAACTTACAACCGACATCGAATTCAAGTTTACCCTAAACTTTGAAAAAAAATTCCATGGACCCCCAACCACGAAAAAGAAGCTTAATTCTAATATGTATAAACTTCAGAAGATCTTTAAAGAGAAAAAAAACAGAGAAATGCGTATTTATCTATCTCTTTGAGAGGAAAAGTGCCTTCTAACTAAAGTAACAAAAACAAAAATTGCAAAAAAAGGAAAAATTTTTTGCACATTTCTTATTGGCTTAGTCCATGTAATTCCAACAAAGCGAAAAAAAACAAAAGAAAATAAATAACTAACTGGCCGCACAGTAATTTTAAGAAATGCGTTTTCAAAATTCTTGGCAACTCTGCACCTTTAGCCCTACATGAGCGTAATACTCTTCAAATAACAAAAATCTTTGCGAAAGCAAAAAAAAAAAGGACAAAATGTGCAAATTTTTTTCGTTGATGAGGGAGCAAAAAAAAAAAATTAAACAAATGTGCACGCACACACACACACACACACACATACACACATACACACACACACACACATACACATAACAAATACACAATCGCATGGATATATGCCACAAAAAAGAGAAAACGCAAGTGGACAAAAGATAATTTATTGAGAGGCGCTAACTTGCGGGCAGAAGTAAGAAAACCTATTGAAGCAAACAAAAAAACACAAACAAGTTTTACATACGAGATACGACGAAAAAAAAAACAATACAAGATGAGCAATAAAAGATCACTAAAAGGTTATAAAGAAAAAAAAAAAAAAAAAAAAAAAAAAAAAAAGAAGAAGAGAAATAATAAAAAATATATGTACTTATGAGAAGATGTACATTTGAAAAAGAAGTAATGACCACAAAAAATTAAATAATGGTAAGTAAATAACGTTTTTTGATTAGAGGGTAAAGGAAGGAGGAAAGAAAACACAACACAACACAACACAACACAAGGAGTAGAAACAAAGAGAGAAATGCAAATACTTTATAATAAGAATAACTAAATGAACATAACTAACTACTGCTGTGTAAATGCTATTCTAAATGCTATGCACATACACAGCAACACAAACATATCACATGCATATCATTAAAATTAATACAAACCAATGGTAAGCGAAGTTGTTTAAATTACTTTATAAAAAAGAATTGAATGGCAACACGTGCTGCTTATAGTAAATAGATTCTCCTTTTTTGCTTTTGCATAACTACAGGTACTATTTAATAATTAATACATTATTAGTTAATTAATAGATGAATTATTGCTCAAAAATATACTAATTTGTGTGTTTTAAAACTAATCCATTTGTTGTTTGCTTTCATGAATTAATTAATTGCTTTCTCTGGTAAACGTTTCATTCATATTTATTTCACTTTATTTATTTTCTTTTTTTTTTATGCACAATTCGTTTTTCAATTTGCGCTCTTTTAGCCACTATTTTTTTGTGCTTTTGTTTTTTAATAAGAATTTCGTTACTTGCAAAAAAAAAAAAGAAGAAAAAACGTAAAAAAAAAAAACAGAAAATACACTAAACGCAATGCTTCGCCTCCTTCTTCGGGTTTTTTTTTCGCATACACGAAATGTGTAAAAGCAAGCACAACACAAAAAAATGGCCGCGCACCAAAAATATACACTTGATTTAATATATTAAATGATTTTTTTTTTTTTGGTTTTTTGCTTTTTTTTCGTGTTTTCTAAATAAACAAAATTCACTTTATTATGGCCCGTGCACGGTTAAAAAATCGTTTCCCAAAAATTTCCAATTGTCCATAACAAATATAAATAAATGAAATTTATATAAAAAATGTTTTTTATTTATTAACAACTATTCTCCAAAAGATTATATTTATTTGCCTATTTTTGCATTTTTTTTTTTTTTGTGTGTTGTAAATTTTGTGTTTGATTTTATTTTTTATTTTTATTTTTTTGCTTTTCTTTCCTTTGCTCTGTGTAGTACTACTGTGTGAATGCTCTTTACAAAAACACTTCAAATGCATGGATTGTGTGTTGGTTTCTTTTTTTTTTTTTTCGGTTACAAGAGTGTCTGTCCGCTTAAAAATAATTCAATAATGTTCACGATAGTATAGCAAAAACTTAACTGTGTATTGGCAGAGCACAAAAAAATCATATTCATGAGAATTTCTATACGTTTTTTTTTCAAATGAGAGTTTATAGGTGACTGGCTGCGCAACAATTATATATGGATGAATGTGTCCGTGCATGTTGACTGAGCAGAATGCTCTGTTCTTAGTGCCATGAGTGCAAGCAGTACGACCGTATAAAACAGTATGACTATACGAAGAGAGAGAGAGCACATGGTTTATTCTCTTTGTTTTTTCCCTTTTTTTTTTTGTTTGCTCCTCCAGTGTTTATATTTTTTATGTGTGTTTATTACTGTTTTCTTTTTTTGTTTTTTGCTGAGCATTGTCGCGTGTTTACTCAAAAAACTGTAGGCAACCCTTTTTTTATGCTTCGCTTTATAAAATTTTAAGTGTTTTTTTTTTTTTTTTTTTTTTTTTTTATTAAATTTTTTTTCTCGTGTAAAGCTGCTTCTACTGCTTTTCACTCTGCCAGCAGCGTTGTTGCCGGTGTATTTTTCGTTGTTGTTGCTACACTCCTTTTTTTTTCTTTCTATATATATATATATTTCGTTTGATTTGTTCTTCATTTTTGTGACTTTGATTCCGGTTTTGTTTTTGTACCTTTTGCTAAGGCTTACGTTATGACACGATTTTATTTATGAGTTACTATTTGGGTTTGTGTTGTCGTTGTTGTTGTTGCTAGAATGTTTTACCAAGAGTTTGCGTGTGTGTGTGTGTGTGTGTGTGTTTCAATGCTTTTATTTTGGGCATTTTAATGATTTTTTATAAAATATTGTAGAGAAGAAACGCTCAATATGTAAATTTAATTGTTATCCTTAGTCAACCAATCCGAAATCGGAATTTTTTGATTCTAATTTTCTTTGTATATCCGCAGCATTAAGGTGGAGAAAATCACATACGAATCGCATTGTTCATCACTATTGCTATCTTGGCTTTCACTCAGATTCAATATATATTTCAATCTATTTCATTGTGCTTCGTGAACTGAGAGAAGCCTATCTGAGGAATATATAATATATTCCGTCTATCGGTCTCTGCTGTAAAATTATTCTTCTGGTCGCAATTTAATTTAATTAAATTGAAAACGGCCCAAATTGATCGAAGAACACGCCTACAATGCTACGTAAACTGAAAATGCCTCTGCTTTTTATGGTCATGCTCATCTTAAACTGCAGCAGATAAATCTATAAAAATTTGCACGTGTATTCAATGAGCGATGCTGTAGTGCCTGTACAAATATGAGAAAAGTTGACCACGCCTACGCAATATTGTAGTTTTTAATTTAATTTAATTTTTTCTTCAATAGCTTTAAAAAACCTAGAAGCAAGTTTCATAAAACCCACAAAGTATATGAATTCTTGACCATTTTCAAATTCGGAATGCATCTAAGCAAGTCCGTCTGTCTGTTTGCTCCAGTGTGTGGTGTCTCCCGTTCGCAAAAATGGAAGACATCGTAAATTTAGTTATTTTCCTTTTCCCTGGCCTCTTGTTGGATAACGATGATGGGTAGAAAAGATTCGGGAAATTTTAAGTCAAATTTCAGCTTCCTATCTTTATTTTTGCGATTGTGACGATTTAGCAAAGTTATCCCTCAAAATGACGGTGGCTTCGCATACCGAAAATGTCCGATGGCTTTGTCGGGAAATCCACAGTTGTATGGTCTGCAACTGTTGCAAAGTGTGTGATGTTTAATGATGTTATCAATGTGTATATAAAACTAGCGGCTTAAAACGCTCACTCTATTCCATTCGCGATTCGAACGCATGACCATTGAATTGTTGGTCGAGATTCTTTGTCTACTCGGTCACTTAGGCGGATAGCTTGATTATAATCAATTATTGCTAATATAATTTTATTAAACTATTGAACTGTAAACAAGTCGTGACGCATTTAACCCAAGTTTTTTACCTTGAAATTCTTAGGCGCAACAATTTTGAAAATTTTTGAAATTCGGCGATTTATTCAGTTATTTATATATAAAAATTGGTCTTATCATATCATGTCATATAATATAAAGACTAAGAAAACTGGTTCAAGTTGCAGTAAGTGCATCATAGGAGCGATTTCTTTTGCGGGGAATATAGGATTCTAAGAAATGGAAGTTGGTATCCCTTAGTTTAAACTTGAGCATTTTGATTTGAAATTTTCTGATTTATTAGTTATCGTTCTTCACCGCTAAATGCACTGCCAAATATTAACATCGTATCTTATTTCTCAAATCACTCATAGAGGTCTGCATTTTCAGCTGACGGGCCTGCTATCTTAGAAGCCATCCGCTTAACAAATAGTCAATTATAGAAGAAATTCTTTGTCGTGTCGGACATTAAATCTATCTTATGCGCTTTGCAATAGTTTCCCTCAAGTAAGACTCACCCTTATATATATATGAGAAATCAGATCTTTACGATACAATCTCAAATCTGATACGTTTTCTTTCCATTTCCATTCTTTCCGAGTGTCGAATCAGATAATATTGCATCTGCCAGACGAGAGCATGTCAATGATTGCACTCTGATTTCTGCTGATTAGCAGAAATGTCCGAATATCGGATCTCCCCAGAAAATGTCGCTTTAAAGCCAAGATAATGAAGTCAAAGTAGAAAATTAATTCAAATTCCAAAGATAATTTTAGTAATGCGGCGGATGCCATAATACGCATATTATATATATATATATATATATATATATATATATATATACAATCAAGCTATCTACAAAGTTTATTAAGATTCGAATGACGAGGAACAAGCAAAAAGAATGCTTCTAAACAAAAAGATATAAAAGGAGAATTTTATCAAACGAAAGAATTTCGCGTAAACATTTGCCAGTAACGGGGACTGTTCTAGTGGTATGGTAATCTCCTAAGTGATACGAGCCAGCGAGAGCTTTTGAGCTCAAATACCGCGCCTACTGTTAACACATTATCTGTTATATTCATTAAGGTTTAGAGGCTTAATTTTCTTAACTTGGAACAGCAACTTTAAGCAGTGACGAAATAAAGTAAATGTTTTTTAAAAATATATTAAATAATATTTACCATAATATTTACGATTTAGTAGAAAATGTTGAAAGTTTTTTTTTTTAATATCAGTTGCGAGTAGTTTTTATTAAGCCAGTTTCCGTCACCTGATATCGTAAAATAATTTATGTTCTCTTCTTCTTTGTTAGTGGTTGTCTTTGCTAAGCGGCTAAGCGAAGCGTAGAGAGAGCACAAAGTTTTTCGAGTGTAAATAAAAGCAATGACAGGGTGTTTCAAGGATTTTTAACTTGCTCTTGTCTTAACGGTTATATTTGAGTGCCAATAATGGTAAGGGAAAGAAAGTATTTTAAGTGCAAATACGGAAAGGATTGTAGAAAAGAATTGAAAAAAAAAAAGAAGAAAATGTGAAAAAGATTTTGTAATAAATTTTGAATTTAAATTTTGTTTGTTTGTATTATTGTTATTATTTTTTTTTAATATTTAAGAACGATTGCAGAACGATTGCTTCAGTTCGCTTAGAATGAGAGAACTGGCAATAATTTTCAATATAAATTTATTTGAAAAAAAAGTTTAGAAATTTTTCAACTGATGCTCGGGTTGTTTTTCATCAATTTATGTAAGTGACATCACTTGTAATGCAGGGTTTATTGAACTTGTGCGGACACCCAGGGGGGCTTATGGTAGACCCATTTTTTTATTATACCGTCGAATTCAGAATCATTTTCTGAATGCATCTAAGCTTGTCTGTCCGTTCGTCCACCTGTCCGTCTACTTATTTTGTGTTCAACAAACTAGTCGCAATTTTCGCAATATTTTAATAAAATTTGGTTTGACGAATTTTATCCCGTTGCTATTGGAAATGGTTTGGATTGGTCCAAACTTTTCTCCTCCTTGTCTCCTTTCCCCAAAAAGTCCTAATTGTTAATATTTGATAATAAAACTTTATTCATGGTAAGAAAAATCAAGTGGTCCATATTTGAACCACATGAGTATATATGTGTTTCCTGGAGTCCCTCTCCATATAAGTTATCTTATGCGTGGTAAGCCCTTCAGAAAAAGATATAATTTTTACTGTGTTATAATTGAATTGGAGTCCGTGGAAGAACTTTGGATCACATTGATCTATTTTTTGGATCCTAACATTTATAAGCGTGATCGCGAAAAGCTAGCCCTTATATGAAAAGAAAGTCTATTTTCTATGACGGAAACTGAAAAATAATAAAATGTGTTGTGAGTGCTTCCCTGCATTCCTGCTTCCGCATCAAAATAATGCGTCGTTTTTGGTATGCGAGTAAATAATAGTGTAAAGCGATGTAGGGTATGTAAAGGTCGGTCTTGCCCGACGAAATTTGCTTACTTGTTGTTTACACATATTGTGAATGATTTTCTTATTTTACTATCGTGACCGCATCAAAGTTTTTACCACCGATTTTCTCTTATTTTCTTTATCAGTTAGTAGCTAACTAGAAGAAATCTTATAGTTAAGTTTAAGTATCAGTTAAACTGAACTATAACTGAATGTCGTGAAGTGTTTTTACAGTTAAAGTATAACTGAATGTCTTGAAGTGTTTTTACAGTTCATTAATTGTTGAATTTTTGCCTCCTTTTTTTGTTTGTTTTTTCTCATTACAAATTACTTTTTTAATTACGTAAGCAGTTAGCTAACCTTAATTAATAATCATATGCATATTTATTGATGTAAACATTTTAAAGACTTTTTGAATTTGTTAAGATGTTTGTTTTCTATTGACCTTAAAGGTTTATCGTACTATTGTTTAAAAACTTCTTGCTTTGGCAAGATATTCTTAAGAGGGTAACTGCAAGCATTTCGTTCGGCTAAAGATAGTGGTATTGGAAGCTTTAATACCACAAAATAAATGACTTGAAATTTCTCAACGCATTGAATAGAGGATAAGACAAGAAGCAGACAATCGTAATACGAGAAAAGCGAAAGCAAAGCAAGAAAAAAAAAAAACAATGATAACAACAATAATGGAATTTTCTAACGTGAACATGAACACGAACATGAATTTGTATAAATAATATTTTTTGGCAATTTGTTCGCTTTCGCCGGTAAGCAGCCTTAGGGCATTATAGGAATGCTGCAGTGTGAGGCTTTCTATTAAGACGTAAGTAATAGCATTAAACATATGCTCGCACTTTAATCATTATCCCGATGATGACGACATTGGCGTTAATTTGTCGACAACGCTATAAATGACCTCAAGAGTATGCTCTACGATAACAAACAATTCAAAGATCCGCTCCTTAAGGTCATTAGTTTAGTCCGCTTATGATTACATTCGATTGTTTTATCCTTCGATTATGAATTTTGTCGGCATTTCGTTTTGTCGATGTTACGTTTTAATCAAATTTTATTAAAAACAATAAATTAATTGCTCCTTAGCACCGGGAAACAGCTAATCGTTGGGTAGAAAAAAAAACTATTCCTTTAAAGTTACTTAGTAAACGCGATGTTTATACTGAAAAAGTTCGGTCAGTTTGTGTTCTAATAGGTTTTCGATGCTCTATGTATGTTTTGAAAGCGATTTAATAACATAGGCGATGAAGAGGTCTCTGCTTTCGATTTGCCTCTTGTGCGACTCTTTGTCAGTCGTATCAAGACTGTGGTGCTTAACTGCATTTCCAAGCCTGGCGGCGATCACCTTTTTATTTGCTTTTCAATATTTCCATCTTTTGACAGCCTTGCCTTGATTACGCCCTAAACCAGTTGGGGTACATAGGCATATGAAATTTGTTTGGATGTATACAACTTCCTGAAGGGCTTAAGTGGGGCCCACATTTTATTATACCGATTATACCTAAGCCGGTCTGTCCATATGTCCACCTATCAATCTTGCAGTTTTGCAATCAACAAGCAGGTCCAAATTTTTGCGATGTTTTTATGAAACTTTGACTTGGTAATCACTGTTTTTGGATCAAAGACGAACGCTCTTGCGAATGGTTTTCGACCCAATGGTTCCCATATATAGCCTTACTTTAAAAGGCCGTTTTATGAACTGTGTCAAGGCAAGCAGAGGGTCGTGTTTTCATTGTCTCCATGGGATCGCTACCAAAGAAAGCTTGAAAGGATGTTAAATGGCTGCTTACTGGCACAAAAAAATTTGAAATTAACAGCATAAGTGAAGAACTTGATCTTAAATTCAAAAATAAACGAGCAAAAAATAAAAGCAAATAATAAGGAGACGATAACTTTCATTTTCCGTTTGGAAACGACACATGTGCGCACATATGCACAGAAACTTGAAAAATATTTGGAAAACCTATGAAATTCGAGCGAGTATAAACATCGCGTTGTTGTTGTGCCAAAGACAACGATAATGATTTATGGGAAAATGAAAGTAAAGTGAGTTCGATAGTGATGTCATTGAAGCGCTTTCTTCCCTAATAATGATAGTCGCAACAAAGCGTTAGAAAATTGGCGAACGACAGATAGGGGTAAAGGGAAGAGAGGAAAGTGACTAAAGGAGTGAAATAGAGAAAGGAGCATAAGATAGAAAATGAATGAGTTAGAGAGGGAGCGACGATGAAAGATTATAGGGCAGAAAGGGGAACGATGGGAATGTGAAAAAGGGAAAATGAAACAAACAAGAAAGGGGATATTAAACATATTGAAGGAAAGTTTTAAAGATAGAGAAAAGAAGGATAAGTGGAAAAGAAAAACGTAGAGAACAAGAGTAAAAATGGTAGTTAAGTAGTAGCGCAAACTTGGTAGGAAAGCTAATATGGTGGCAGAATAAGAACGATAGGAGAGGCCGACTGGAAGAGAGACATAGATGGTAGAAGTGCAGCAATGGTGGATGGAAGTATGCGGTAGAAGAGCAAAAGTTGTGAAGAGTAAACCGGATAGCAGAAGAAGGATGATCGCTAATATCGTAGAAGGGCATTTAAGCTAGACGTGGAAAATGATAAAAAGGCGAAATCGGTAGAGTGGCTGGCGTGGTAGAGAAGTGTAAGTGGTAAACAAATAAAAGCGGTAGAAAGGAAAATGTAGTGCAAGAACAAGTGGAGCAGAAGAAGAACAGTGGTGGAAGGGCATATGTGGTACAAGGACAAATGTGACAGAAGGACACAATTGGTACAAGTTCGATTGAAGCTAAAGAAGCATAATGGTATAAGGGCAAAAGTGGGAGAAGACTAAATGTTCTAGAGGGACATATGTGGCAAATGACCAACAGCGGTAAAAGGGAACATATTGTAGAAGAGTAGGTGTGACAGAAGAAGAGTGCCAAGAGTGATGGAAGAGCCTATGTGGTACAAGGATAAATATGATAGAAGGACACAATTGGTATAAGTTCGCCCGATGCTAAAGGAGCATAATAAGGACAAAAGTGGAAGAAGACTAAATGTTCTAGAAGGACAAATGTGGCAAATAACCAACAGCGGTAAAAGGAAACATATTGTAGAAGAGTAGGTGTGACAGAAGAAGAGTGCCAAGAGTGATGGAAGAGTGTATGTGGTACAAGGATAAATACGATAGAAGGGCAAGATTAGTAAACCGAAGGATGCCTTAAGAAAGCGCACTATGGATGGCCAAGTTTGACAGAGAGGCAAAGCCGGTGCAAGGGCGGTGAACTCAAAAGGAGCATATACGGCATCAGGACAAAAAGGGAAGAAGTTTAAATGCGGTAGGAGGTCACATGTGCTGAAAGGACCTTGGATAAAAAGAGCAACGCGATAGAGGAGCAGATATAGTAGAACAACAGATATGATGAAAGTAAGATAGAGCTTTTGAAATAAAGACGTATGTGGTGGAAAGACAATAGTGGAAGAAGGGGAGAAAGTGAACAATCCTTAATGTGATATAAAACATATGGCCACCCATTAAATGGAACAGAGGGAGAAGGAATTGAATGTTTGTAATTGTCAAAGTTTTGAAATAAATCATTAATGGAACATTTTTTAGCCATGGAAGGTCTTTGAAAATTTCGACGGACATGGAAGATATATTCAATGAACAAACAGAGAAGTGGAAGCATACTTTAGATAGGCTGAGGTACCTCGAAAGGGTGACGGCTGTTCTTGGCGGATACACATATGTGAGTCCAGGAGACTCTAAGCTTGCAGCTTAACAGCAAAAAGTGCTCTAGGGGATTGGCTAAGAAACGTAACTATGCCTTACTTTTTTTAAGTCTTTTAACGGACACACAAACCCAATCTAATAGCCATCGGCGATTGTGTCTGATGCCCCTATAAACTAAAGTAAGCAGGTCGCCAAAAAAGGACTTGGAATTGAATTTTTTTTGTATTTTGATGAAAATTTTGTTTTTAAGTTAACTGTTCTAAGATGAAAATTTTCAAAGATTTGGAATTAAGATGATATTTTTTCTTTTCATTCCTGCCGCTTTCATTCCTTACAAAAGCAGAAAAGCAAGGGCCTAAGAATGCCGAAAAAACGGAAATTCTCGTTCCCCTGAAGGAGTGCACAAACAATGGCATAAAGCCCCGAACAACGCGAAAGGCGAAGCTTAGGTTTTTCGGCGATTGTGTACCTGGCTATCATAAGACAAGTTATTGACAGATGACAACCATTGCAGTATGTTGCAGTTACATCTTGACATTGAAAGGAAAATAAAATGTTTTCTCTTTTGGTGAGTAAATTACGCTACGTTAGCATTAGTTTTAGTTAAGTTCGCTCTTTCATACAATTAAATCCAAAAGAAAATCCAATAAAAATGAAGCAGACAAAATACTCAAACTCTCAAGGGCGTGTAGGAAAAACGCAACAAAAAAAGTCATTGCATGGTTTCCAAAAATTTGTTTGCTTTCAGCAAAATCGCGGTTATCTAATCAATCCTTGAATCCTTTATATAGATTCTGGAGGCATGTGTACATCAAGTAAAAACGAAGGATATTAAAGTCATTTTATCCTTTCCTTCACTTGTGTGACCTTGAAGTAAGGAAAGAGTTTGACGATTAAAACTAAATATATTATGAAGATTTTTCCGCATGAGAACCCGAATCACGGGTTCAAATCCCAAGTGCGGTAGAGTTTTCATAACAGGCGGGTATTCGGCAGCCCTTAACCTCCGTTTATTTGCAAACTATATGGACAGCAAATAAATAAATATTATTAAGCTCAATATATTTTAGACATCTTATGATTGAAAATCATTTGAGAAAAGTTTAAAGCAACATAAGGTGCTCGTCATCTTCTACTAACAAAGTCGGGTGAGAAGAAGAAGTTGGGAATGCCTTCATACGTATACATATAGGTTTACTTATGCGATATTATTACACACATGAAGTCAAGATGTGATTTCAGCAAACATACCCTCACCCTAGATGCCGGTATTGCAAGTAGTTACGTTTGTCTTTGCGTTTAATTTCTTAAGTGGCGAACTTCGAATGTCTGCGTAATTCATAAACATATTTTTTTTTTTACCCTACACGATTTGTGCAGGATACCGGACACAATTTGTTTGCGCGGACGAACATAACACACAGAAGGGCTTAAAATAGCCGTCCAATAGTCTGTCCGTCTGTCCGTCTGACGCCCATTCAGTTTGCAGTCAAGCAAGAGGTCGTAGTTGTCGAAACATTTTGACGTGTTTTGTCGCAAAGACGAAGATAATTGAAAATGCTTCGGATCAGTCCACTTTTTCCATCACTTTCCGTATAACGCTTTATTTTGGAAAGTTGTTATGTGGAAAAACAAAATACAATTTAGAAAATTTTTCGACAAAACTCGCTGAGTAAGAGTACTTCAGTACGTTTGGCGAACCCAAACCTCGTCATGAACCTCCTCTCGTACACCTGTAGAAAGGTATAATTTCTAATACCTCATGAACCTCCTCTCGTACACCTGTAGAAAGGTATAATTTCTAATACTTCGTCATGAAAAATTGGTTTACAATAGTAAATTGACAAAGAGGTCAAGCTTACTGAATGTGGACCATGTAGGCCTATTTTCAGGATATGATCGGATGATAAGGATTCTCAGGGAATCTAAATCGTTATATGTCATTAATGTTTTACGGCGGTTCACGATAGTAATTTGATATAAAAATGACATGAACCAAAATTGAAGCTTGTGGGTCTATTTCTTGGACCCCACTCCATATAAGATTTCTCATGACAGAGGTTCACTTTTTTATGTTACGTTGTTATGATGAAATTTGGAGCATAGTAGAAAGTTAGGACAAAACTGAACGATAGGGAATTTGGAACACATAGGTCTATGTTTCAGATGTAAGCGTAACCACGAAAAGCAATCCTTTATATGAAAAGAAATTCTAATTTCTTGTGTTTTATGATGGAAACTGAAAAATAATAAGATTTTGTTGGCAGTGAGTTATGTTTGCTAAATTTGGATCAGGCCATGGGATGTTTTGGGTATCCTCCCATATGCTGGCTTTCATGGGAAGTGGGCCTTTGCAGGAAAACGATGTATAGTTTTTGGTATATTGTTACGAAAACGAGTGAATAAATGTATTGGGAGAAGTAGTGTAGGGTATATAATTGTTGGCCTTACTATGAGGTTTTTACTTGTTTTAAGAAGAGAAGGAATGCCTAGATACAGTTTTGTAAAACCTATAAACGTTACTATTATAAAAAAAAAAAATTTGCCTCCATTAGGCCAGAGGGAAAGTTTTAAAGTAATTGGACTTGGACTGGTGTCCTCTTTTTAAATTAGGTTTATAATTTGAGTGTGCGTTTAAGGGATGCGAGGAAAACGCTAAACGTACAAATACTAATACGAATTGCGTGTACTGAACGTTGCACGTTTACTTGTGCTAAACAAAAGTTTCGAGGCATTTATTAAAATGTGTTTTGCTTTTAACATAATTTATGGACTTTTACTTATATATTAAGTTATAACCTACACACATACAGAGGAAAGTCATTGACTTTTACGTGTTAACTGATGTTAACAGTTAGGTTCATGTAAAGGGAATTGAAAAGAAAAAAGAAGAAGAGACCATATATATCTACCTATTCTTTTTTTTCTGGGACACGCCCACTTTTGTTCAGTTTATGCAAATATGACGCTGTGCATTTATTTCTACGAAAACCTGTCAATTTGACGGGTAGACTTTTCGAACCGTCACAAACGCAAAAATGAAGACGGGACGGTGCGATTTGGCACAAACATCCTTTGGTCCATTACGAAGACAAGGTTAATAAATGGGCAGGATATGTTAACAGGGGCGCGTATAATGCATGAGGAACTAGAGCAACGTCAAAAAATATCGACAAGTTTCGTATATAGCCTGCTAAGTAGGACGGACGGAGAGCATTGAGGAGTGAACGCAGTTTGGGATTTTTAGGCGCGATCTGTTCACAGACACGTCCAAAATGTGGAAGAAACTTAGGAAGAAACTTTGAATTTCGATTTTGTAGCCATATATTCGCCAGAACTACCTGGATGTTCGATGCAAAAACCGCGTCGGTCGATTTACTAATACGTCGACAATTAACGACAAAAATTTAAGTCCAACTTATTTCCCATTTATTCTAATGTACCTTGAGCATGGATCGGATATTATCGCTAATTGGGAATGGGTTCCATTTTTGAACTAAATGAGAAAATGATCGCATTGATAATTGGTTTACAGGCTGGGAAAATGATAGAGAAAATTATGAGAAGATCGTTAGTGATTGCTAGTTTCCATTGTGGGCGTGTATTGCGCCTATTTTTTAATTCGATTAAATCGTATTCGAATGCTTGTGACAAATTTCAGCTTCCTGTCATCGTTGCCCGTCAAATTGACGGATTTCCGCATATACATTTTATATTATTATATACATATACACACACACACACATATATATATATATATATATTTTTTTTTTTTTTTTTTATTTTTTATTAAAAATACCGTTTAAACTTTATCCTCTTAAGTCATTGTTTTTCTTTGCCCTCTTTAGCCAATTGTCAGTTAATAAAAGAATAAAATACTTCTGCTTAGATTATCATGTTTTCAACTTTTTTCTGTTTTTGTTTTTTTGTTTTTTTTTTGCTTTTCACATTTTCGCTGCTTTCTATTCCTGATGGGTGTGAATTTGACCAATGATGCCATAAAAATGCTTCACTAACTGTCGATTATCATCGATACGAACGAACTTGCCAAAGTTTATCATAGACTTCACTTTTTTCACATTTCTGCTTTAGGCTGACTGAGGGTGTTATGAATACCGTTCGATTTGCTCAGCTACAGCTCTCAGTAGAGAATGTCTTTTCGCGTTCTGTTTTTTTGTTTTGATTCCTTTTTACTTCACCAATATTACGGTTGTCATCGTTGGCTTGTTATTTGCCTTCGAGGACTAAAACAAAAGCAAATGGCGAAAGAAATCTTTATAAAGTTAAATTGTGTTTAAAAAGTTTTACAAACACACTTTACTTTCTCTCTCCGCTATTCACTGTGATTTTAATGGTCATTAAAGTTTTATGGCAATGAGTCTTGATTGCTTACAACATATATGGAATAGTTATGGGAAATGGTGTAAAGTATCAAATAATTCGTAATAAAAGTGAAAGCAAAAAAAAAAAAAACGATTTGAAAACAAACTTATATTGGCTTCAAAAGGGAATTTAGTTAAATGTTTTGAAGATT
This sequence comes from Glossina austeni, assembly GCA_000688735.1. Lineage (NCBI taxonomy): Eukaryota > Metazoa > Arthropoda > Insecta > Diptera > Glossinidae > Glossina > Glossina austeni. Next base: position 56,632 of record KK502439.1, on the reverse strand, counting down.
TGTCAGTTCGCTAAGGGATATGATTCACTTTGAATCTACGTAAAGTTTCCTTTCTTTCTCCTTCTTTCATATACCTATCGATCTGCTCGTCGTTGCAAATTCTTCTTCTAATCATTCGACGAAGATTAACTTTGACAATGTAACGAAGACTTCGGGAAGAAGAAGACCACGGGAAAAAGAAGTTAAGAAGAACGACAGCTTACGAATCCATGGAACACATTAATTTATAGTTTGGACCAAAGATCATTTGAAATTACATCGGAAGATTGGCCAGAGTGGCCGAAGAATCTAACTGCAGCTTGCGAATTCAAGTTTGTGGTGCATCCAAGACATTACTCAATAAGTCCGTAGGATGGCATACAGATGCAAGATGATCATTAACGAATCCATTTGATTTTTAGATAGTGCCAATCTTCAAAGGAAAGTTATTAAAATAATTCCATAGCATTGCGGCCAGTAGTTGGCGAGTTGTTTCAGTGTGTGGGACTGTACCCGAAATTCAGATTTTTCCCATTGTTTTACGAAGAATAAAAGTAGCATCACTGAGACAATTTAAGCTTGTCAACTAATGGTCGGAATATTATGGACTTAACTTTTTCTAGCTCTTTAAAGGGCCAGCTACACATGTGTATTTTACCACAAGAAAATACTTTCGGTTATATTTCTATTACGAGCTTATGTGTCTCTTGGATTGTTTAGCGGTGGGCGGTAGAAGAACGCGAAAGACGAGGACAAAATGGGGAAGTGAAGAAGAAGAAGAAAAAAGCAAGATTAAGAAGGAAAAGGGAAATGAGAATAAAAATGGGAACGACGATGGAAATGGTAGAGGGAAAGAAAACGGAAGGAGCTGTGTTGGGGAAAGGAAAAGAGATGAGAACGGAAAATGGGGGTTGGAAGTGAGAAGAAAATGAACGAAAAAGGGAAGAGGAAACGGAAGAAAGACTGGACGGGGGAAGGGAAACGGGAAAGAGCCACGGCAACGCAATGGAAGTAGTTAGAAACGACAGCGAAGTTGACAGAGAGAAGGCAAAGAAAAATGAAAAGGGGAAAAAAAGAAGAACCGGAAGGAGACGGAGATAAAGAAGAACAACCACAATGAGAAATAAAAGAAAAATTTGAAGAGATAAGGAGAGGAAGTAGAAGACTAACGACTATGAGAAGAAAGGCGAAGAAAGGAGAAAAAGAGAGGGGCAACTTTCACAAAAGAAGATGGAGAAACAACAAGAAGAAAGAAAAATAAAAGGATAGTCGCTCTTGATTATCGATATGAAAATGAAAAGAAAACACAAAAAATAAAGAAGCGGAGTTGGAGAAGAAATGGTAGAGCGCGTAAGGAGAGAAGAAGGACAGCGACAATGAGATTGAAAGTGGAAAGAAAAAAAGAAAAGGGAAGAAGGAAGACAACGACAGCAAGAATGCCAGTCGGAAAGAAGAGGAAAACTTAAGCGGAGAAGAAAGAGAAATAAAAAAATATTTGTTCTTATGTGCCGATAACAGCTTAAAAATGTTTATTGTTTAGCGCAAAGATGTTAACGTTAAATAAATGTAAAAAATTTACCTTAAAAAAAGTTCAGTATATTTGCCTTCTCGTCTCGACACAAGGATATTGTAATACAAATAAGAGATGACAAGAAATATATAGCTAAGCTATGGCTATGAGCGAAGATTTCGTCAGCACAGCTATACATAAAAGTGCTTAACTAAAATTTTATTTTTTCTTAAGCAATCAAAGGAAACGAATTTGACAGCGACTCAATCACACATATCGTACATACATAAGATAACATAATGTTTATGACAGTTGGATAGACTGATTTATGATAGTTAACCGTGACCTTTAACAAGAGATAGATTAAGAGCAACTAGACAAGGCAGGATAAGTTGCAGAAAATCACCCCAACGCAATAACGTAAACTGTTCGCTCTTTCCTATTGAGGTAATGTTCCCAAATATACGTAAGTAGGCTTGAACAATAATTCCACGACTAACTAGCGAAGAAATATCGGAAAGGGTAACACTGCTCAGCACCGATCGTGGTTCTAATAATTGATAACAAATTTTCTTTCTTTCTTTCTTTCTTAAAGGAAGAAAGTCAGACACTTTTAAAAAACTCCATTAACACTGGCCTCTCAGGTAAACTATGAAATTTCTATAAAAGTTTAGTTAATTAAAAGTTTGGACATTACTACTAAAGAAATATAAAGCTTTCGCCATTTAACCGCACATAGCATTCATAGCTTTAGCGTTCAATTTAACCCCTTCAGATCAAAGCAAAAATTTATGGCCGCCTTTGGTTATCATATGCCCAGCAAGGCTTTAAAGCTCTTCAAGGTGAAGATTGGTGAAGTTGGAGATTTTAACTAATTTTCTGTACTTACACCCGTCACCAAAGGTTCGGGGGATATATTCATGTTGCCAAAACGCTTGCAACGCCAAGAAGGAAGCTTCAGAGATCCCATAAACTGTATATATTCTTGCTCATCATCAAATTCTGAATCGTTTTAAGTATGTCCGTCCGTCCGTCTGTCTAACTGCCTGTCTGTTCGTCTGTGTAATATCTGTTGCACACATTTCGCTGGCCGTAAACAGGAAAAAGGAATCTATCAACATATGTGAGCAAAATAGCATCTTGTAGGAGGTGGAGCAAATGCATCCTATTTGTCGAATTAGATATGGAATCTTGCTGAGTGCATGCTGTAATAATTTTCATTGATGTGGTTTAAAATGTATTCAAATAATTGACCAGAAGCCCATACATGCTTTCGTAAAGTTTAGGGATTTTTATGTTACGTTAAGAAGGAAAGAAAGGGAGAGACAGAGAGAGAGCGAGGGAGAGAAAGAGAGAGAGTGAGAGAGGGGGAGAGATAATAAAGTACACAAGTAAATAAATGAATTAAAAGTCTAGATATATAATGAACTCGAAAAGATTTTCTTTCTTTTCTTGTGGTATTGTGGCGTACTTTAGCTCTGACGGCAACTCATGCGAACTCATTCACAACTCATACACAAATATTCCTTAAGTTTGTAATACGCATTCGCATTTATTTATATTTACATGTGTAAATAACTTAAGATGCTTATGATTCCATTATACACTTCATATGTGACTTTTTATAAATTATTTGTTTTTTTTTTTTTTTGTTAATTTGTTTTCGAAGAATCTCATAAGAAGGAAGACAATGTTTTGATTGCTGTATGAGCGAAAAGCTGTTTAAGGGATTAAGAAAAAAGAAAAAAAAAAGCGTCTTTGTTTTATTTTAAAATTAAGCAATTTTTCAAAAGCTTTTTCTTTTTAATAAATAAAAAAAATGAGAAGAAATTGAATATATTTAGAAAATATTTAAAATTAATTAAAATTCCATGACGAGGTAAGAATGTCAAAATTTATTAACAACTTTTAATTAAACACTTATTGAAGTCAAAATCATCTTATGCTCGTAAGTATGCGGTAACTGAACATTTTTAACTAATTACAGAAAAGTAAAGCAAGCACACACACACACACGCATACATTGTTATCCTTTTCAGATGGTTTAAAATGACTTTCATTTAAATTTTATTAAGTAAATGTGTTGAGTTTTAAATAAATGACTTCCGATTCATACTTCCCTCCGTCCATCACTTACCTCCTTACCATCACTGCGGCTTGAAGACTAAAGAGAAAGTCTGCCTTCGTTGTAGATATTATTACCCATACACTTGGGCCATCTAATCATTTCGGTTACACAAAGAAATTTTTAGCAAATTCATGCCAAAAAAGAAAATGACGTTTGCGGAAAAATAGTCTTTTTTTTTTGTTTTTTTAAATCAAAATGTAAATAAATACTTTATTTGTTTTTTAACTTGAAGAGGCGAAAGAAAGTGTAATAAGCAAAAGTCTCTAAAATACTAAATACAATCGATTTGTGTATAACGGTAAACTGTACTAGCAACTAATTGGCAAAGACGCAGTTTAAAGATAAGTATTTAAAGGCTCTTATGTCTCCATTAAGGAGTAAATTTCCTACAGCACTCATACGATAAAATAAAGCATATTCGTGTCTCATTCATAGTGCAACTTTAAGGTCTATCTATACCCACTTGCCTCCGTCTCCGTTTCTATATAAATCCAATTATTCGTTAATTTCTCTTCCCACCAACTGTCAAACCACCATTACTTCTACGGCTTACTGTCCACTTTAATGTCGAGACAAAGGATAGTCAACTAGGTTTTTGTCCTCTTGATCGGATATCCGGCAGAGCGTCGGCCCTGCTCTTTTTCATTATTTTTTTAGATCGACGACTTAAGGAAGGCCCAAGAAGAAGAAGTAAAAATCTCTGTCTATTGCATTATACGCTCTATAGTCCTTGCTTGCTTAGACAGTCTCTTTATGCATGTCTTGACTTCTCCGCTTACTCTCTCCTTTTGTCTGGGTATTCGCCTTTTGCCTTGTCTGTTCATTCCCCTGCCTATCGTCTTGCTTTTCTTGTTCACTCTCACTCGTTTGTCTTACTAATCAGTGGTTCGTCCAGCCGTCCGCTCGTCCTTCCGCTCTTTTAGGTGTCCGCTAGTTCGCTCATCCATTCATTCGTTTATGTGGCTATTCCCCTGCGGGTGTCTACCTCCTTCGTTTTAATTAATAGTCGCTTGGTTGTCCACTCGTCCAATCGTGCTTGCGCCCATTCAGGTCGCATATCCATCTATCCAATTATGTGCTTATTCCCATTTGTCTGCCTATTTCCCTTCGTCTAACTTAATAACCACATGTTCGTCCACTCATCCCTTCCCTTGTCGCCTTGTTCGGGCTTTTGTTATTACACACACATCCAGCCGTCTGTTTATGCGTCTCGTAACCTCTTCTTCTGTCCGTTTATCGTCCGTTTATCCATTTATACGTTGCTTATTTCGTACGTCTGCCCACATGACTTTTTGCTTGATGATTAAATTTTCGTAGGATACGAAGTTTGATTTTCGCCCGTGTACCCTCAGTGCAATTCTGCATTGAAACGATTGAAAAAAATGCTTTAAAACCCTTACTAGTTCCATGAGAGTTAAAATCTTAAAATAATTTTATAAAAAAAAACACTTAAAGTTGTACATATTGTTATCAATCAATAATTTATGACCTCTAGCTAAAGTGCAAATTTCGCACAAATATTTATGTAAATCATGTAATCAAGGCTTACTCCAAGGAGAATATAGTTTTCCCTACAAATGTAGAAAAAAAAATAAAAAAAAACAGCTGAAAAAGTGTTTCTTCGCTCATCGATGATGCGGAAAGAATTGAATTTAATGTTCTCTTCGATCTCTGTTAGAGCTAACAGAGTGCCTATCACTAATTACTTATTTATTTTCTGGTTTTTGCTTATGAACTCTAGAGCAAGTTGCGCATATATAAAACGATACTAAACAATAAAAGTTGTTAACATTAGACTCGGTGTTCTTATCTTCATTGGCGATCAGCAGGCAGCTAACATTTCAATATTTTATTATTTAATGTTTGGGTTTTTTCTCTCTTTGTTTTTGTTTTTTTTTGCATGGTTTGGTTAATTAATTAAAATTACAAGTGAATTACAAGCGAAAAATGAATTCAGTTGAAATTAAAAAAAAATTAAAAAAATAATTAAAGTAATTTTTTAAAAGTTAAATAAAAGTTTTTAAAGAAAACTTTACAATAAGCAATGAATTGAATTTTAAAAAAATTTTTAAATTAATCGCTATATTATGAGTGAAAACAATTCTAAATCTAAGAAGGCTGTAAGAGTTCGAATAAAAAAATTAAACAATTGCGAGAGTAAAAGTAACGGGAAAGAGGAACTAAAGTGAAACGGAATTTATATTTTTTATTTGAAAAAAAAAAGTCCAGGTAAAGTGAGTTTATTTTTTTTTTTTAAATTTTAAATTCTTCTTCATCTTATTATCACCTTTTCACTAGCGAAATAAATTCTAAGACTAAAACTCTGAGGCTATCGGCTTTATTGAAAACTTTACCCTACTTGGGATTTGACCGAAGGGATCGGGAAAGATTTTTTAAAATGGATAATTATTTATCTAATCGTAATATAAATCCTTACTAAATCTAATACGGATCATATATTTGTATGATTGTAAAGTCCAGAAAAATATAGATTGGAAATCTTGATGGATGTACGCATATATAAAAACAACTTGGAACGTGTAATTTATTTCACTAAACCTAGCCTAGGCACATCCTCGATAAAGCGGTGAAAAGCTTTGTCCGAAAAATCGAGTTCCTTCTAAATTCTTTCCCCTGGTTAATCTTCAGTCCATTACGATTTCTTTTCGTTCCTAGGTTCGCCTGCAATTAAGACATTTTCGAAGATAACTAAATCTATTTCTTGTCTTCTTCTTTGTCTAAGTAATTTCTGTAAAGTGTGTTCTTAGCATATCTTATGCTGCAGCAGTAGCTTATGCCCGGGGTTTTTCGCATTTTGGTATTGAATTTCTTACGTTTCACTGGTATTATTATATAAAGAATGCATGCTTAGGCTATGTGTTCTGCCTATTATAGGTGTGCAAGTAGTTCGGTTATGTAGGATTGATACAAACGGCAGATTATAATGCTTACGCTCACAAAGCATGTTACGCTTGCAATAATTATCGCTAGTTTCTTTCTTGGTTTTATTTATGTGTATCTACGTATGAATGTCCCTATGTATTATTTTTATTATTACAATTATTATCGCTATGATTATTATCATAAACGGAAGGAAGGTAGATATCTTCATTTTGAACAAATGGTCACGCCACACTTAGCAGTTAGCTGCAAATACCTCATAAAGTATACATACCCTTGATCACTACATCAAAATCGCAAACCATCCACCCATATTGATCCGTCCGTCTGTCCTTTTGTCGGTCATATATCATCTCTATAATGGCTGAGGTAGATATTCTTCCGGCCGCACAAATTAAAGTAATTTGGCAAAAACATTGGGAGCTCCTACATGCAGGTCGGTATTGAAAATGGTCTAAATTGCCCCGAAGATACGCCCGGCGTGCAATATGAACTACGAATACCTTTGCATTCCGGTTTTTTTTTTTTGGTTACTCCTAAGCTACAACAGACACATAATAAAAATGTGCTTGAAAAAATGGCCCGGTCCTGCTCAAATTTAGTTTTTTCGGTCTTTCTTTTAAGATAACTAAGGCTAAGGGCGTAAAACATTCGGCCATAGCTGAATATAAATCTTATTGTCATTATTATTATTATTATTATTAATTCCATTTTTATTATTTTAAATATTGTTTCTATTACTGTAATTCTTTTGCTTTCTTGTTCTTCTTCTTCTTACTATTATTATTTTTATTATTTTCATTAATGTTATTCTAAGTAATCTTATTTTATATCTTCTTTTTTTCTTCTCATCGTATTCTTCGTTTTCTTCTTCTTTTTTCTTCTATTATTTTTATTATTATTACCAGTCTTCCAATTATTCTTGCTATAATCATTATTCTTTTTTTATTCTTCTTCTTCTTACTATTATTATTTTTGTTATTTTCATTAATATTATTCTAATTAATCTTATTTTTAAAATTCTTCTTCTGCTTCTTCTCATCCTATTCTTCCTCTTGTTCTTTTTTTTGTTATTATTATTCTAATTATTCTTTCTATTATTGTAATTCTTTTGCTGTCTTGTTCTTCTTCTTACTATTATTATGTTTATTATTTTCATTAATATTATTCTAATTAATGTTATTTTTAAAATTGTTCTTCTTCTTCTTCTCATCGTATTCTCCATCTTCTTCTTCTTTTTGTTATTATTACTCTAATTATTCTTGCTTTTATTATAATTCCTTTGTCTTTGTTCTTCCTTCTTCTTCTTCTTCTGGTGCTATTATCATTATGATTATTTTATTTTCAGGTTTTTTTCTTTGTTTTCATTTTCCGTTTTATTTTGCAAACTTTTATCATAAGATATTTTCTAACATTTCTATACAAGTTTTTGTTCAATTACTTTCTTATCACAATTGATTTTTACATAAACACTTAGTTTAAGTTTACCTTGTGTCGTCTTCAATCAAAGCGTTGTATGGCGGCTCCTCTCACCTTTTTTCATAATGATTTTCTGCTGAATATCTGCCTGTTTGCATATTTTCTCTTGTAGCTGAATCTTATGCACCGATAGGTGGTGAGTCTTGCGTGGCTAATTATTTATTTATATGTGGATTTCATGACTAGCTGTTGTTTTGTTTTTATACTCTTTTTTATTTTTTTTTTTATTTTTTTTTTATTTTTATTTTTTTTAAATTATATTCTTATGCTTATTACCTTCTGAGAGTCCACTACGCAAAGCTGAGGCGTGCCAATGGAGGGCCACTAAACGGAGTGCCAACCATGCAATTTAGTTATTTATAGTATCGCCCATTGGTCCACTATAGAATAAAGGTTTGGCTCTTTCTGTTCTGTGCTTTTTGAGAATAAATTTACGAATGTTTCGCTATTGCAAGAGCATTTATTATTAGTTTCTAAACAAGTTGTTGTTCGATTTGTTTTTTTTTTTTCGTTTATCGCTACGTTGCGATTCAAAAGTTTCTTGGCTATCGTGCGGTAAACGTGTAATACAGAAATAGAAAAGTTGGGCTCGCGCATAGCAGGAATTAAAAAGTAAATTAAAAAAAGAAAAAAAGTGATCGTTGTTCGTAAATGTTTTCCTTACTTTACATAAAATATTGAATTATTTCAGAAAAAAGGTAAAAAATATAAACAAAAAAAAAAAAAAAGAAATACAATAAACTAAAAATAGTTAATAGAATTTTCAAAAAAATTTTCTCTTTGCTGCCCAAATTCCATAAGTTAAACAAAAAAAAAACAAAATTAAAAGCATTAAAGGTAAAGTAGAACATTGAACCCATGCATGTTATTGCAAGAGTAATTATGGTATTTTGTTGTTGACTTTGGACCGGCATGTCTTTCAATAAGAAATTTTCTTCTCTACGTTTGCCAATAATTGAAACCTTGAATAACATTTCTAAACGAAAGCAAGTTCTTGGCGGGAATCTTTTGCGGCCAATCGGATGTATTCGCCTTAGAAGTGTTCTACACGATCCGAACTACTTTTCGTGTAGCTTATGAGGGCTACTGAACGCGGCCAACGTATATCTGAAAATTTTATTGATTAAAGCTTAAGGTTTTTAGCTAAATGTCCTTGAGGCTTTGGATATATAAATCTAAATCGATCCACTCCTAAATATTAAAAAGTATCGGGGATATCGATAAGGAAAAAGATCGATCCGCGCGTAAACATTGAGGGATTTCTAAGAGGGTGTTCAGAAGACAACAAACATATAAATTTAAATCGATTCATTCTTAAATTTTAAAAAATATCGTGGACATCCCTAGGATAATAGATATATGAGCTTGAATATCTCTCGATCCATTCCTTAACTTTCGAAAATATCGTGCTTTACAACACTTATCATCGAAATGACTGAAGTGTTTATTTAAAGGCATGCACAAGCATGTACGATCAGTTAAAGAAAATGTGAATATTTAAGGCGTGGCTATAAGCGAATTTGTATTATTCTCAATGAGCCCAATGAGCTCAATGGAAGCCTTAAAAACCTAAAGCTTCAGTGCACGGCTCCCATCAGTCTAAAATCCCTTCATTCCTCTGGCCGTCATTGTACGTATTATGCTATATGTGCGTATGAGCAAACGAGTAGGTAAGAATCACGACTATCAAGTTAGAGTCCGCGGATTAAAATTTCATTGCGGTAGAGTTCACTTTGGTCATAGTGAGTGCTCAGTCGGTACGGACATTAGGCTGCAAAAATCCAAAAATTTTTATTACAAAAAACTGAGTTGCGTTCAGTTTACACTCCACTGTTCACGTCTTCTATGACCAATTTGGCCCATTTTTAATACCGACCTGCGTGCAGAAGCTTCCAACGCTTCTACCAAATTTGAAGCCGATATTTTCATTCCTGCAACCAGGAGAGTGCCAACAACAAACACAACGCAGACGGACAGACAAGGTTAAACCAATTCCTGAATTTTACGCTGATCAAGAATATATATACTTTATAGGGTCTCTGAAACTTCCTTTTGGGTGTTAGACAGATAATGGAAGAAAGACAAACGACTATAACCCCATCTTACAGCGGTGGGTATAAGAAAGTGAACAATTTTCATCTCTTTTTTTGAAATTATTTAAAATTTCAATATTCTATTATCTGTTACCAATTGAAATAGTTGTCTGTTATAAGTGCAATCCTGTTAAGCGATATCATAAAATTAGCATAAAATAATTTATTTTTTATTCACTCATTATAGCATTCATACAATTAAAAATTTAAATTATTTACTTGAGATACTTGTCGATTAACCGGTCGATAGTGTTGTGTAAAAAATAAATGTTTTAAATAATAAATAAAAACAAAAACAATAGAAGAGAGAAAATTGTATCTGGTTGAGGGTGAATCTAGGATACCCTTTGTCTTAAGAAAATATAGAGAAATTTTGCCAAAAAAATAATTATGAATTTTTATAGTAAATATTCCTTACGTTATTATTTTCCACAGTTTCTAAGCCGACTTTCAGCTATTGGAGGTGTGCTTGGAGGCGGACTGCAATCCTTTATAAATTTGATATATTAGGTTGGACCAAGAATAGGTACATCATGTTCAAAGTTTTTTATTCGGTTCTTAGCTCCTCCTATACCCCAACCAAAAATGGACAAATGGACAGATCTGGCTAAATAGGAAATATGAAAGCGATTTTGTGTACTTTTAATAGGAAATTTTTTCAGTAAATTTCAACTTTATAAAAATAATCTAGTAAAAGACGTGACATGCTAAAGTCGCACAGACGGAAAAATCTGGTTAGACAGGAACTATAAGAGCAAATTTTGTGTGCTTCTAATAGAAAAGCTTTTCAGAAAATTTTAAACTTATAGACAAAATTCCACAAAAGCCATAAAAAAGACGGACATACGAACGGATTCGTCTAAATAAAAACTATATGAGCAACTTCTGCTTACTTCTCAAAAGAAAAGCTCTTTAATAATTTTCAACTCTATAGATAAAATCCAAAAAAAAAAAACACTAATTGCTGGAAAGAGGGACGGATCGGCCTAAACAGGAATAGGTATGAGAGCACGTTTTGTTTGCTTCTAATAAAAAAACTTTTTAGTAAATTTCAACTTCGTAGACGTAACCTCATAAAAGATTTTACATGCTTGGCTGGGGCAATTTGGCGGAGCCAGGTATTAGAAGACAAAATGTATATAAAACGAGGTGAGCAAGGGTTAAATGAAACAGGAGCCGTAAATAAGCTCTATATACTTTGCAGATGCGATTGAGTTCTGGCATCAAGAAAATGTGAGTAAACTTGTCAAAGCTTACCCCGTGAATGTTAATCGTATCTCTATCGCTGCAGTTAACGCATTCGTTACATATACGCGAAATATTCAAAACATTGAAATTTCACTTACATTTCAGCAGAGATCGGAAGGAACAAATTTGACGACTTACGCGAATGTCTTTCAAAAGCACTCCCAAATTGAAAGGTCAAAAGTGTTCACGGGTCTCTAGGAGTATATCAACTTTGCATTTATGTCCCAGAATTTTTTTTTTTTTTTTTAATAGACAAGCAAGAAAGGAGGAGGAGAGGAAGAAGGAAATCGGATAGAGATAGAGAGCCATTTGCGATTGTGTTCGCTTTTTTCGCCTTTGCAGCTATGATATATTTTTGGGCATCGCCCTGTTTTACCCATCGCATCTCAAACCTCAAAAATGTAAACATAAACTCTGCAAAAAGAGTACAAGATTCTCAAAAAAAGTAATACTGGCAGTATAGACTTCAAAAATAAGTATTTACTGCAAGTAATGCCGAATAAAGAACACTGCACTGCTTTCAATAGAATGTTTGGTCATCTCACTGCAGGCATTTATCAGGTGCACAGGTGCGAAAAGCGGGTTTTTTTACTTTAAACGCAAAGGAATGATAAAAAGTGACTTATTGAAAATACACTACATCGTTACTTACACATTATCTATTGGCCGATTTCCAGATATCAGGCCTTCTTCTTCTCTTCTCTTCTTTGCCTAACGAATCATTTTTTAAAATTTTTCAACTGCTAAACAAACAATCAATAAATAATCGCAAGGAGTGAAAACAGCTTCTCATGCATGCACACACACGACGTATGTATGTAAGCACTCTAAGGAAAAGAAAGTCGACATTTCTTCATAAGAACATTTCAGAAGTTTGATGAAGGCTTTTGGGGATTAATTACAGTTATTGGTCGGAAATAAATGCGAGTCAAAAGTTCTTGACCGTTCTTTACTAATTCTCTTTTCTTTAGAGATCAACTCTTAGGCAATTTGCCCTACAGATGCTTTCATATTTCTTTTAGCGCTTTAAGTAAAACGGAGCACAAATTTGTTCTAATTTTTTCTAAAAGGAATCCTTTAGCAAAATATTTGTTACTCTATAAGATAGCGATTTTGAAAAGAGTCCAATCAAAGGTTTGTGTTAACCTGTTTAGTAGAATATAATATGAATGGACGCACCTCGTCATATTTAGCATATGGAACATTAACATATATGCAAATGATCGGGCAGTTTTTATATGTATATATCTGTTATTAATGAACGAAATAAAATCTCTATAATTATTGAATCGAGTTACTTTGCATTGTAAATAAAGTAAAAACAAAAAGAAAAAAATACACGCAGATCCAGTACAGTTTTGATAGTTAGCTCCATTAGTGCTACTTAAGAATTTAAACCAGTAAGAAAAAATCATAAATAACGTAATATAAAAATACAAAAAAAGAATAAATTTTTTATCTCTTTGAGTTGATCTTCTATTCTTTCATCGAGACACGGTACATTTTTTCCTTTAAACTTTGCCTCTTTCCTATGGTACGAAGTAAAGAAAATCGACAAAATAATTGTGGGAATTAAATAATAATTGCAGAAAACTAACATACGTACACATGCACATTGCGTTGTAATGTATTAAGCAATCTTGCAGCACTTGCTCGTGCCCCTAGCGTTCTTAGGAATCCCCCCATTTTCCTAGATTCGGAGAGCCACACGGTATTCGCAGATAGCTGCGCATTCGCACAAGATATGATGAGAAGTTTGCTTTACCCCCTCGTAGACTTTGCATGAATCGGTATCTGAGGTACGAATACTTTTCAGGTGTTATGCGAGGGAGTTGCGCATACCGCCCCTTCGTAATTCGAATAGCTTGTGTGGTAAGCCGGAAGATTTGATAAATCTTTTAGTTTGCCAAAGGATTTTGCAAAAGGATTTTTTCTGTGCTAATTGCGATACCGGCTTGTTGACGTCACCCTTTAGTACGACGCAGAAAGGTTCCGCACCTGCAGGCTCCCCTGTTGGCTGGACAGCCAGCTTTTTCAATACATACACATACATAGATACGCACACACACAAACACACACACACACACAAACAAACACACACACAAACACACACACAAACACACACACACAAACACACACACACAAACACACACAAACACACACAAACACACACACACAAACACACACACACACCTAACGGTGGTCCCGCGGGGGAGAGTGGTGGAAGGGTGAGAGGGTAGATTTTCTATCTCCAGCTTGCAGAGCAAAAAACACACACACACGCACGTACACACACATGCATAGCTTAGTATAAATAAAATCTTTTCTTGTAATCACTCAAGCATGAAGGTGAGTTATTGCTCTTATCTATCAGGCAGTGTCTGCAAAACGATGAAAGTTTGCAATGTTAGAAAAAGTTTCGGTGAAATAATGCCACTGCTCATACGTCTGAGAAGGGCCGTTAAAACTACTAGGAAAGTCTAATTTCATTGACGTGGCATGATTGCATCGTATCTAAAAACTGCGCTACTTATCATCACCCTAGAGTACTGAATGAAATCTTCTTCGCTGGTATTATCAAAATAATATCATTTTGCCGGTTCAGAGTAGAACTGCCTTTAAAATCTATAACAGACCTCATGTCAATATATTCAATTGCTGGAGACTTACATGTGTTTCTGTGTGAAAAGTGATTTTTTCGATTTTGATTACGTCTCTGCTTCTGATTGCCGCGACGTCATGAAATAGTTCATTACCTCAGATGACATTTGAACCTTCGCAGATGACCCAAAAACAATCGATCGACCGAATCGAATATCGTGCAAAAAGTGAACAAAGAGTGAAGAAACCGAGCTTAAGTCGTTCCAAACACCAAAACCACTTTAACAGTTTTTTGTTGCGCCATTCTTCCGTCAAGCTAAACTGTTAATGAGGATTATGAACTAAGTGTTACGAAGGCAATGAAGACGATCCAATCGATTTAGGAGAGTAAAGTTTTTCCACTTTATAAACAAATTCACTTTACTTATTGATCAAAGTTGTACGTAAGTCCAAGCAAGAATGTAATTTTCCTTTCTATTCTATTACACAAATTTCACGATAAACAGCAATAATCATGACATTGACATGATTGATAACGATTTTTGTAACGTAACCTATGATTAAAGTTTTTTATATTTTTTCCATTTTTTTTCTATTTTTATAATCACTTTGTTCGTCTTCTAATATGCATCTCAAGATGTGCAGCACAATAGTGAGGATAACAAAGCTTTTCGTGGCAATTAGGGCTAATTTCATGCCATTTTCTCTTCGTAGATAAGATCACGATCCGCCTAAGGAAGGTTAACCAATATTTCATTAACTATGCTTCCCTTCGTACAAGGTTTCAGTCCACTGCCAAAGGTGGCAAACATATTCAATGCTTGTTCAAGCGAAATAGTGAAGACTTACGTAACTTGACCAGTTTTTTGCAAACAAGATGGAGTCTAAGAAAAACAATCGGTGTGGAACTGATCGCAATGTCAATTCAGGGACGGCCAACGGATGAATTAACTAACCTAACTGTTTCTTGAGAAAAGTACTAATATTCCTCGGTAATGAGCGTAGCCGCATATATTCATCTGTATATGTATAGGAGATTTGCCCTTTAATTAAGTTATGGAGTTTCTGAACAGCCACTAACCATGCTTCTCAGAGGAGTGGGGCAAGGGTCTGCCAATATTAATTCATTTACCTAAATGTTTCTTGAGAACAGTATTAATAGTCGTCGGTAACGAGCGTAGCTGTATATATGTATAATGTATATATGTGTATTTTACATATGTACAAGACAACCTTTTGGCCTTTATCAACATCAACACTTGAACCTCTAATAATTGAAAAATCGAATAAGATTCTTCTATCGAGAAGATACTTGGAAAGAAGAAGACATCGAAAGGTCTTCATCGATCTCGTTTCAATTAACAGCGAATTGTTTGAGGCGGTAACATACTTATCTTATTGATTTATTTTAATTTGAAATTATTGTGAATCTTTTTACTTCATAAAAAAAAAAAAAAAAAAAAGCAAACACAAATAATTATATATTTTGTAAATGTCGGCGTATTTACAAGCTTGATTTAAGTCATAAGCATTCTCATAAATATTTAAATTTATTTTTCAAATGTTAAAAAAAAGATAAAATTTATTTCACTTTAAAAACCTGAGCTGAGACTAAGCTTTTAAGGTTTCGACGAATTACTGACGCCATTGGACAAAAAGAAATATGCATAAAGCAACCGACGCTTTCGCTCACGGGTAAAGCGTGTTACAAAAGGATAGACCGGATTTATCTCTACATTCTTATCGTGTATTTAAAATTGGCAGGAAACCAAATTTATAAGTTAATGACTCGAAAGCACCCATTTTTCAATTTATTTGTACAAATTTTTTTGTTGGAAAAATACACCGCTTGTGCTACAAAAGTATATTAAGTTTGTGCGGATATATGAAACACACCAGAATGAGTTGAAATAGACCGCCATTTTTTACTGTGCCGAGCGATTCAGAATCACTTTCTCAATAGATTTAAGTTTATCAGTCCGTCTGTCCGTCTGACCGCCGTTTTTTTCTTGTGTTCATCCTAAAAATCCCACATTTTAATGAAATTTAAAGAAAGACTAGAGATAGACCCATCTTTTATTAAACCGCTTGTCTTGCCATCGGTCTGTCTTGTTTTCTTGTGTTATTAAGTCTACAGTTCGCAAATATTTTCTATACTTTGATGAAATTTGGTGCATGGACGTGTTTTGGCCCAAGAACGAAGGTTATTGGAAATAGCTTGGATCAGACAACTTTCTAGACTTTTTCCCATAAAACACCTCATTTTGAAAAGTCGTTTTATGAATAACTATATTAAGTGAAGTGGTCCTAGATATTTAATTATAGGCCCGTGCCTTCCTGTAGTGTTTTCACCTATTTTTCAATATGTTTTCAGTTCCTCTGTCGACAAGAAAGAGGATGTCATCTTCATCTACAATTTCTTGTAGTCATTTTTCAATGCAAAGACATGAACTGGTTCAACTTTTTTTTTTTTTATTAACCCATTCGGAATATCATTAAAATGATTATAAGATGATTTCTTTAAAGAAAGGGAGCACCGTACACGTGAGAAGGAAGACCTTTCATAGTGAGCAGCTTTCTTTCTTTTCTTAAAGCCACTATTTTTCCGCGTTCTTTATTTAAGGAGTTTGGAAAATTGTTGAGTTCTATTTACACCCTACAAAGAGAGTAGCTTTCTTTCGTGTCTTTTTTTTTAAATCACCATTTCCCATATTTCTGATCTGGCGAGTTTGGAACGTCGTTGAGTTCTTTTTATATACTACAGAACTAGTGGTAAGGCCCTATAAAACTCGTTCGAAGGCAACATCTACAAAGACATGAACTAAGTCAACTTTTTGGTTATAATCAACCCATTCAGAAAATCATTAAGTCCACCTAACTTTCTGTTCTGTTTATTTTCTGTTCACTGTATAGGTAGGAATTTTTTATATATTTTGAGGAAATTTGTTTCACTGACGTCTTCTAATTAATATTAGATTAAACGATGTCAGCGAGCCTTTCCTATACAGTAACGTAGGATATTTTATAGCCGACTTTACCTGAGTAAAGCGATGTTACTTTTTTTTTTTTCTGTTATTTAATCAGAGAACATCTCGCAAGGAAGGCAGGAAAGGGAAATGCATGTTTATAGTTAATATATGTTGTCAGTTAATGCCCTATATATTGTCCCAAGTGGGTTTCTAAATCTGTCCATGTCAATGCTTATGGATCGAAAGCCATTTATCGGGCTTTGTAGGTATATATTTACAACGGATTGTTATTAACGTTATAACAGAGCAATTCAGAGTATTTTGTCATCGACAATTTTCTTTAATTGCTTTTAATTTTCTGCCGAATAAAGATTAAGTGCTGCGTGATTGTTAAGCTTGCCGATGCTTTTAAACCAAGTCAAAAAAAAAAAAAGGAAAACTATTTTTATATATTTTCCTTAAGCGATGGATAGCGAATGTTTCCACCACACTTACTGTAATTATAGTGAAACAGAGCTATGCGCGCGAGTGTCACACGTCTAACATCTTCTCACTTATTTTCATTTACATTCAGTGAATAGTTAATGAGCGTACGCAACCTACAAATTCTCAAATTATGTAAATGAGAAGAATAATGTGAAGAATAAAAAGTTTTAAACAAATTTTGCGAACAATCGAATATCGAAACAATTAAAGCCATGTATATGTAAAATTATTATAATTAGATTACAGTTAAAAGCTAATTAAGAAACTGAAAAGCCTATCTTGCCTATCACAAGATAAAAATGTGTATGAACATGACAACGAAATCACTTTGACTGACATGATCAGATAAGACATTTTTGTTAGTTTATCAAATGGTTTTCTTTTTTTTTCACTATTTACGCTTATTTCACGTGTTATTTAATTATTCGTAAAAAGAAAAAATAATTTTCATAATCAATCACCACCGAAGAGTTGATTAACTTTATTGCAACATTTTTGATAATCTTAACGAGCAACTACGTTTGCTTGGGGTGTATGTGAGAGATAGAAATTTTGAAAATTCCAAAAATTTGATTTAAATGTATCGGGAGTTATTATACCCTACACGACTTGTGGTACAAGGGTGTATTAAATCTATGCGGATATATGCGATAAGCACAAGGACTTGAGAGAGACCTGCCTTTCTTGATTTTGAAACGATCTAAGTCTGTCCGTCTATCCGTCTTCTATTCTTATGTTCAAGCAATAGGCCGCACATATCTTTGATGAAATTTGATACGCCGACCCACAGGCGAACATCATTGAAAAAAGTTTGCCCACTCTCGTTGTAACGCTTTGCCTTGAAAAGCCAGTATATGAATAATCACATTAACCGAAGCGGGGTAGAGTACTTAATGGTGTACCGTGGTCAACTAGAGTGTTTTTACTTGTTCTAAATAAATTAATATTCATATATCGATATGCCTTCAGCCTTTAATGAAGGATAGCGTCTGAAGCAATAAAGAGGCATAAGTAACTTGTTAGACAAGAATTGCAATTATTCAGTTCATGTTCGTGGGTTCAAATATTTGTTGCCTTCTTGTCTGCTTGTCAATACTCACTTAGGTTTGATTTTCGTGAGTGAACGCATCTGTTATTCGGTCCGTTTATCTATCACACCCTCTGTCTGTGCGTCCATCTAATTGTTTGTGCTTCTGCTTATTTGCCCGATCCTTTTTCTACCCATGTTAACTCTGTCTGTCCGTCCCATCATTAATTTATTCGAATGATTGGTCAGCCGTCCGTCAATCTGTCCGCTCATCTGTGTGTCTTAATTGTGAAAATTATGTATTTATTTTTTTAGCATCTTGTATTCTTACCATAAGATATCTTACGTGACAAATATTCGCATAATATTTTTAAAAATAAATTTCCATATGATTTATAATTGAAACTTTATATAGCATACAATGCTGCAGGAAGAAGAAGTAAAAAAAAGTTATCTTTAAAATTTCATTGAAAATCCCCTGCAAATACACATATTGGCATGCGGCCAATATTTCGCGTTTGATCATCAATGTCAAGTTAAAATTGTGTCAATGGCGTATCATTTGTCGCTTTCTTATCAAATAAACATTTTTCGTTTTCTTCTTCTTATGATACGTTTTAGTTCTGATATCTTAAGATTTTTCAATAAATTTAAATATAAACCTATAAGTTATCAAACAAAACCGATAATTAAGCATAACACAAAAAAAAAAAAACATATAAGAGAATTATATTCGGTCGTCCCCGAATTTTTTGTACCCATCACTGCTATCCCAAAAATGGCAAAAACAAAAAAAGAACTAAAGTGAGCGCAGCTGATTTTTTCTATTTTCTAAATAAAAGGCTCATTGGTAGGCGATCATTGGTAGGCGATATCTTCATTTTCGCTAATGGGCGAATGGTTACGATGAATATTATATAGTTGCACAGACAGACAGATAGGTGGACGAAGAGACGGACATGTTTAGGTGCATTCCAAATTTGCAACAGATGGTGGTCAATTTTTCCCATTTTTGTAAAGGTGCTTCAGCATTGTCTATATAATATGCGTTCAAAACTTTAGACATTTATCTCCTATAGTTTATGAGTAATGAGCAAAAAACCAATTTTTCAGCCTTTCGCCTGATTTGGGCCATTTTCAACACTAATCTGCGTTCAAGAACATTCAATATTTCTGCCAAATTTGAAGGCGATATCTTCATTGTTGTTTCAATAGACATTACCAGATGGACAGATAGACTGACAGATAGACTGACAGATGGACATACTTAAATCGATTTGGAATTTGATGCTAATCAAGAATATGTATACTTTGCGGGGTTTCTGATGCTTCCTTCTGGGCGTCGCAACATTTTAACAAAATGAATATATCCCCCATCGTTCGGTGATGGGTACGAAAAGGAACAAACATACATCTATTTGCCATGCAATGACCCGAAAGTTGATGATAAGCTTTAAATATGAATATTTTTAGTTGCTAAAATTTTTCAAATAGCTTTTAAATAAGTGTGCTAGAGGAAGTTTCTTGTTGATAGCAAAAAATTAAATGAATAAAAAGTAAAAAGCTCGCAGCTTGTAGGCATGTTCATGTCAATCAATTTTTGCTAATCTATAAAAATTTTACAACAATTTCTGCCTTTGCAAAATTCTTCAAATTCCTAAAATTGTTTAAAATTGCTGAGGAAGTTGATGTACAAGCGACCATAGGTTTTACGACTACTATTGATTTTCGAAATCTCAAACGTTAAAGCAAGTGATCACATGTTGAGTGTAGAGTAAATAGAAGTCGTTTTCAGTGGCATGAAATGACTAAACTTAATCGCTTTATTAATTTAAGCGCCGACCAAGATAATCAACGTTTAGTTTGTATATTCACATTAGAAATTTCATAATTGTACACTAAGCGACCTTTGATATGAAATTTAGAACAGGGCTGTCCAACCTATGTTTGCATTTAATTTGAAATTGTAAGATACGTAAGATTACATAATATTTTCTTTTCCACTATTTGTGCGGACAGTGTGGTTACTGGGTTCGATTATCAGAAGAGTGGGATGGAGAAAGGAAGTAGTGTTTGTGAATGTTCGATTTAAAAATGGAGACGTCAGGTCCAAAGTCGGACAGTATGGTAAAAAAAATGACGAGTCGCGTGCGACGGGTGTTGTGTGGTACGTAAGTAACTTCAGGAAGAGGGGGTGAGTGTAGTACTGTTAAAGGATTTAAAGGGCAAACTTCTGTTATTTCTGTAGGACACTTGCCCTAAGTGTACATAAGCGCAACAAAGCCTACATTATGCTCAAAGGTATTGAGAGTTTCGACGTGTGCGACCGACGCCGTCCAAGCAAAGTTCTGAGGCTCTCGTCCACACATGTGAGCTGTACTCTAGTTTTGGCGACGTAAATGGTGCGAATAAATGGCGTAAATGCTATGAATGGTACGGCTGCAGTGAAGTATTTTTTGCATTGCTTTAAAAATCCTAAGCCCTGGAGTGCTATTTGTAACAATGCGATAGGTAATCCCTTAGCGAAACCAAAGGGGAAGGTGTATATGCTTTGGATTGAATATCGGGATAGTTAAGACGCAAATCAACGTTGTCAACAGAAGTCTAGATTTGTTTGAAGACGTTTTCGATCGACAAATATATTAATTATTAAGAAATGAAAAAGGGATTGGGGGCTGCCGCAGGGGGGAAAGAGGAGAGAAAGGTATACATAGAAAGAAATAGTCATGTAGGGACAGACAAAACCAGATATAGTGATACATAGAGATAGAGAAAGAGAGAGAGAGAGAGAGAGCGAGAGACAGAGAGAGAGAGTAATAAATGGTGATAGTGGCATATAAAAGTGGAAAGAGAAAGAGAAATAGAGTTAGAAAGATATAGCGAGAGGAAGAACGGGGGACCCGACTAGGGCCAGAAACAGTGGCGGGGGCGATAGACGGTCCCGACAAGCTTTAAAAGTTGACGTCTTTTCATTCCAAACAAAGTCTCGCATAAAGGTTCTTTTCCACTAATATTTTTGCTATTAAAAAAAAAAGTAAAACAAGATATGGTGGTTGAAAACATCTGGAGTGTGTGAGCATTCCTGCCCTTCAGACGTAAATGTACTACAAATATAAACTTTTGCCCTAAAAACATACTTCTGTGATATATTCTCTACAAAACTTCTAAAGTGAAGCATTGGTCATGCGATGCAACAAAGCCTAGATGAGAAAGCCGCCACGGCTTTAGTATACTTAGAAAACACTTCTTTGAAAATACTTCTAAATACGAAAACTCGTAGCGATTAAACTAAATACAGGCGAAGGGCACACTAAGCGAATAATTTTTCACAAAGTAATGATTTATTTCTGCAATTTGCTAAGAAGGATTTCTGACAACATGTAGAAGTAAACATGTGAAGAGGGATAGGCTTCGGTGTTTAAAAGCTTGATCACCGTTCAGAAATATTCTCATTACAGAACCGGATAATGCCGACTACCATTCTTTATTATAGGATCTGGGAAAGTCTTAAAAACTGATTATAACTTTTCCTTCTTTCTTTATTTCGATTTTATAATTCCAGAAGCCAGTGCAAAAGAAACCTTTGGAAAATGAAGCCTCACGCTTGGAAAATGATAACCTGTTTCGTTTCTGAATTTATTGGCGCCTTTATGCTGGTTTTCCTTGGGTGCATGGGTTGCGTTTCGTCGCCGTTGATATCCAATAATCATTTCCAAATGTGTTTCAATTTCGGTTTAGTCGTTATGATAGTAGTTCAGTGCTGCGCTTGTGTCTCCGGTGCGCATGCGAATCCAGCCATATCGATCGCTGCTCTAATCTATGGAACATTGACTTTGCCAATGACTTTCATTTATTGCGTCGCTCAGATGTTAGGTGCTTTCGTGGGTTACGGCCTATTAAGGGGTATACTGCCCGAAGTCTTAAGGGAAGCGCCGCATGCAAATCATGCCTTATGTGTCACAACAGTCCATCCAGAACTCTATCCATTACAAGGAGTATTTGTCGAATTTATTGCTACCGGTATCCTGTTATTGATTTGCTGTGCTGTGTGGGATGCGCGGAACGCCAACTATCACGATTCAGTCTCCATTCGTTTCGGTCTGGCTGTTGCATGCTTGGCGATCACAGCAGTATGTTTTAACTTCTATTAAATACTTGAACAATATCTTAATAATACTTCACTTTCACTTTCAAGGGGCCTTACACGGGATGCAGCATGAACCCGGCTCGCTCGTTTGCGCCCGCTCTATGGAATGTTGATTTCACGGATCATTGGGTTTATTGGTTGGGGCCAATATCGGGCGCCATCACAGCCACCTGTTTATGGAAATACATTTTAAGAGCTAAAGAGGAAAAAAAGATAATCGAAAGAGAAGAACTTCCTCTTAATTAGCGAAAATTTTATTATTTTGCTTTTTTTTAATATTTTTTGCAAAAATTATTGAGATTTCATTAACGGTTAGCGCTTATGATTTATTTTGTCAACAAAATTTTCGATTTGTAAAGTATAAGAATATAAAATAGTTAAGAGAGCAGTTATGCATTTACATTTATTGTAAAAATAAATAAATTCTATTTTTATATTTATAAAAAACTATTAAATATTATGCTGAAGAAAGAAGTTTATCTCACATGATGAGTAGAATGTCGCTGCTTATCGGGGGGAAATTGAAGGGCATTGAAGCAGGAAATAGGAAATCTTGAATATGCGGCCTGGCATTATATCTGAATAGCAATAAATCGGTCATAGAGTTGACTGTTTAACAAAGTCGGTGGTATCGACGTTATTCGCTTAAAAGTTATAACAATAGTGGCACAGATTTCCTTGTCAGTTAAATCTTTTTTGATGATCTTATTGCCGCCTTTTTTTTTTTTATGCATTACAGCACTACAGCACTACAGCAAGTGCAAGGAGTTATTTAAGCTTGTGTGGATGTATGTAACACGCAGAATGATTTGAGACAGACCCACGTTTTCTTATACCAAGCGATTTAAAATCATTTTCTGAGTCCACATGAGCTTACCTGTCCGCCTGACGTCTGTTCATATATTTTTGTGTGCTCAACCTCTGGGTCAATTTTTGAGATATCTTTATGAAATTTGGTACACTGATGTATTTTAACCGATGGACGAACGCTGTCGCAAATGTTTCGGACCGGTCCACTTTTTCGATCCCTTGCCCTTATATGCAAAACATTTGCAATTTTGCAAAATTTTTCGATAAACCACTTAGTGTAATAGTATTTTGACGTTCCAAATTGGTATGGGAATAATAGTATGGCTAGAGCAAATTTTCGAACCCCTCTTACATAACCCTTTTCTACGAAAACTGAATCTATATAAGGCAAGTAGGTGTTATTTCGATATTTCATGGGGAAAATTGGTTCGTTGCAGTAAATTGAGAAAGAAATCAATGTTAACGAATTTGGATATCGTAGGTCTATTTTTTGGATACCATCCCTTATAAGGATTTTTATGAAGTGGAAACCCTTACATTTAGGTTTCAATCGAGTTATAGCAAGTCTTGACTTGATTAATAATATCAAAGTTGTGCACCTCTAAATGCACACATTTGGAAAAACGGACCGTGAGCCCTTTTCCTCGTCTATTCTTTTTTTATTTTATTTCATTTGCGTAGATGTATTGCTTCAGCAAAATCCCAAACAGTGTTGATGGGACAAGCTCAAAACCTAGTAACAGTACAGGATTATCTATATAACTTTTAAGTTACCTTAACCTCTTCAGGGACAAGAAAAAATTGCCTCGTTTTCTATGGGATTTATTTTTAAAGAAAGCGACTTGAATGCGATGAAGATTTTGCAAGTAGTGAGTGGAATTCTTTAGCTATTTTCATTTATCAATGGCACGAAGTGTATAAAAACGACGATGATTGGAGTCGTCATTTACATTTCTATGTAGACTCCCAAATGGATTAAATAATTCATAGCTTGATGTACATTGAGTCGGTTTTATGAACCCGGAGAAACTAGATGGATGGACAGGAATACTGAAGTTCATTTCCTTTAACGAGGCTGGCGCATCTATAGAACCATTTATTAATTTACTAAAAAATTGATTCTTAAAATAGATCCACGTTTCGCCAATCAAGCCGAAGTTATTAGTAGTAATTCGTTTTCATGTGACAGCAGTCAAGTATGGGGTTTCACAGCAAACTTCTTAACGTAAGACCTAAGAATTATTTTTGAACTGACTGAGAATAGATTTTTACACTTATTTAGGTTCAACATTAAGAAACTGCTTGAAAGCCACATGACCATGTTGCCTGAGTTTAATTGACGATCAATGGAACAATTTTCAGCAACGATGGCGGGGATCAGTTCACTTTTACGTCACCTGCTAAGAAAAAAATGTGGGACGATTCACACGCAGACTGAAGATAGTTTATATACAAAGCATATAAGAGCGGTCCCAAGTGATCGAATTGGAAATTAATGATTTGCTGGTTTAAAAAAGTTCTACCCGGAGAAATGTACAATTTTATTGCAAAAGCTAAAAGTCGAGGAAGAATACACTGAAAAAATTTTGATAGTACATTCAGTTTAACAATATTCCTGCAATTCTTAACTAGAAGTTTGTCACCCGTTTTTATGTGTTAGCATAAGAGATATACTTTTCCAAATCACTAAAAACCCGTTTTCGGAAAGAGTTTAAGAACTCTTGCAGAAAATTCGTCAGCACACAATTTAAGTTTGAGTTTGATGGCGAACAACCGTGAGTATGTTTGTTCGTGCTTGGCGAACAACCACACTTTAATTGACTTAGGCTTTAAAAAATTTCTTCAGCTGAAATAACGAAATTCGAGACCATAATTGCGTTTTTAACTTCGTGCGCAGAGTCATTTGCGGGATCATAGCAATCTGTTAAAAAGTTATATACAAAAAATTTCAAAACAACGTCCAGAAGGATTTGGGATAGAACTGCCCTTTTTTATACCCGATCGTTTGTGTCCTTCTTGTTTTCTTAAGATCATTTTGTAGGTAAGTATTTTGGCCCAAGTACGAGCACCATTGAAAACGATTCGCATCGCATCACTTTTTCGGTCAACCTATTGGGCACATAAACGGGTTAATAAAGACCACGATAATAAAAATGAACAGTTCAAAAACTTGTTACACGAACGCCACGAACCTTTTCCTTGATCTATGAAAATCGCTTCACGGGCATTTGCTTCGTGTAGGCCCCTCATATGACCTGATTGATAAGGTGTCCTGTTACTTATGCAGTATGTGTGCCTTACAAGTCCTTCGGACCCGTAGTTTCTGCGCGTATTTTAAAGAATGTAATGGACAGTAAGCAGGAACAAGGCTGAGTGTTTTCGTTTTTCAGTCATCGTTTTATTACTTCGCGTTCAAATTTGATGTTTTATTTATTAAAGAAAACGTGAACTTCGCATGAGCTTCGACTTTTCACTAAATGCAAATCTTTGATGCAATATTTTAATCTACTCAAGTCGCAGCGAGTAAGAAGTAGTACTAGAAGTAGTACTAGTAGAACTAACTATAGCGATTAGTTAATTCCTCTCAGTGCATTCACACACTACCTAGTTTTCTCTTTAAATCTTCTCTTTCCTAGCTGAGAATATTGCATGCAATTAGTGTAGCAAGTTACAGCCATAAGATGTAGACAAGTTTTCAGTCTTGAATTGAAAATTGAATTCTTAGTCTCGCGTTGACGTTGCTTAAGCTAATTAGTTACTGTTTAAATTCAATCATGAATCATTGTGAGAAATTTTTATACACATTTCCAGGAATCTCTTGAAACTAGATTTTTATAAATTTTCATTTTTCTGCGCATCATTTCAGTCTACAAGCATAATATCATTTATTTTGGAATATGGAGTATTTTAATAAAATCCGTCTGGGTAGGGGCTGCAGGTGCCGATAGTGCGCAAAATGAAAATAAATGTCAGTTACCAGAAAATGATCTTCATCTGGCGGCCCGCTTACATCCACAGAATGAGACTGTGCCTCTAGGCAGTTGGATAAATAATTTGGAAACTGTTCACTTAGAGTGTTCGGAGGATTATCGTCTACCTATTAATGGGACTTTCACTTGTCAAGATGGTGAATGGACACCAGCGTTGCCTACATGCGCTCGTAAGTTGAAAGAAAAACTAAAATCTTTTATTTGCTCCTTGTAAAGTGTGCACTTTTAAGAATATTGCGACGATCAGTCATTGCTCGGTTTGTCCACATTTCATGTGTGCATTAATAACGGGATTGTCGTCCGACAATGTCAACGGATAGAACCGAATGCTGCGGTAATTTTTAGGTGTAACATCGGTTACGAAGGCTTAGACGACAATTTACAACCAATGCAATGCACCTCTGCTGGTAACTTCAATGGTAAGCGTCCCACTTGTAACGTTGAATGCGGAGTTCTGCGACCAAGTACACAATCTAGGCTCGATTCAGGAGCTCTGACAGAGCAAAGCGAACTACCCTGGCAAGTGGCCGTTTATCAAAAGCCGGATAACATTACCTATAAACTCATTTGTGGCGGATCCATTATATCGCCGAGTGTAATTATAACCGGTATGTATGAAACGGACCTTTCAGAATAATTCCAATGGAAGATTCATTGCATTTTCTAACCGTTTATGGTAGCTGCTCATTGCTTCTGGGATGTCGCGACAGAGCAGAAAATGCCCCTTAATTTCTTTCAAGTGGCCGCTGGAAAATATTATCGCGACTACGATATGGCTAAAGATCCAACTGCCCAAATTTCAGATGTTGCTGAAGTTGTGTTTTCGTCAAGGTACAAAAGCAAAGCCCAGGGGATAACAGAATCTAAGAGAGGGAAAGATAGAGACAGACAGACAGCCGCATTAAGCAAGAAAGAACAAAAAACGGCTGAGAGATAAAGAGAAAGGAACATAAATACAAAAACAAAAAAAAGAGAAGACAGGTAGAGAAAGGTAGAGAGACAAAGAGAGGGAATTGGTTCGCGTTGTTTGTTTGAAGAGGAAACTGCCGGACACAGCCGAAGCGAAACAAACAGAGCTGAAGACAAAGGACTAGAGCGTGGGGGACAGTTAGTGTGATAGGTTTGGGTAGGGGAGGGGGAGAGAGAGAAAGAGAGCGTCTAGTTCCAACTGTCCTAGCGGGACATATCATTAATTTTACGCTTCTTTTTTTTATTATTTATTCCGTCTTCTCTCATTCAAGCTTCCAATATGACAAAAACAACTTCCATAAAGATATTGCTATTCTTAAATTAAAGACACCGTTCACCTTCAATGAAAACATATCAGCCGTGTGCTTAAACTTCCGAACTGATGGCAATACTTATGTTCCAAATGATTGGATTGGTTCAGTTGTGGGCTATGGTGACACTGAGAATGGAGCTTTACAGAGCATTCCTATGAGATCAGTATCCTATCATAGCTGCCAATTAAGTCGTAAATATGTAAATTTAGCTGGAGATAAATTCTGCTTGCAAAACGAAGGTGAGGTGAACGTATGCCGTGGCGATAGTGGCGGAGGTTTTGTTATGCAAAATTCGGTGACAAAACGGTACGAGCTAGTGGGTATTATTAGCTTTTCGCCTTTCCTTAATCACGAGTGTGCTCCTGAGGGAATTGTAACAGCAACGAATATCAACTACTTGGGCAGCGAAATGATACAGAAATTGGAGCAATTCAAGCAAGAAGATGAAGCATTGTTTTAGAATTAGAAATTTTTTCTTGCTAAATATAGAATAAAAAGATTGTTAATAATTAAAAACAAGTAAATAAATTAAAAATTTTTGTAATCTTCTTCTTGTAAATATTGTAAACGAAACAAAGGGAGTGAGAGAAGCGGTCTTTGTTAGCCTTTGTTAGCGGTCTCTTGATAGCCTTTATATGTATGCATCACTACGTTACTATTATTTATTCATTAAATAATTTAAGGAACAATTTCTTAACATACGATCCAGTATGTGATGCCTTTTCGATTTTCTTATGTTATTGCATTCATCTAGAATGGATATTGTAATAAGGAAGGGAGTAAGGGAATCACTCAGCCTGCTAGGGTTGTTGCGGATTGTGTAAGCTTTTTACACAAGTATTTTGCTATTAAAAAAATGAAAAAAATTAATGTAGTGAGTGAAGCCCTAATATATTTTAACTAAAACGCGCAGGTTGCATGCGTATCTTACACTAGCTTAAAATGATAGGAAAACTGGTAAAGGGTACCTTGTGTGTGTATAAGCGAAACGCAATCGATAGTTTGCATAAGGAAATATGCCACGAGCAACAATGTCTTGAAGAAAGGCCTTGAATTGGATTTTTAACATCAGGTCACCATAGATAATATGGCAATGGCAACAAGCCAAAGTGCCTCAGATTGATATTTTTGATTATTAGAGTTGCTGGCATATTTTCACCATAGTTCAGCATGGGTCGGAGAATACTCTTGTGTAGAATGCATTTATTTCTTAGATAAAGTGGAGATTATTTTGCGACTTACCCAACCCAGACGTCTGGCTTTTTAAGCCAAGTTGCTGACAGTTAGGGTTCATTATGATTCTTCCCTCTTAACCTTCGGTCAACATGTATGTGTGCTATTGCTATCCAAACATACTTAAGAACAAGAAGATTTGTTTAGCTCGATTTTTTAGTACTTATGACACAGGGTGTATAAGACAGACGTGTGTAAGACTGAAGGACTTGAGTGTGATCCATTCTTTATTATAGCGATTCATTCGTAATCACTTTCCAGTTCGATCTAAGCTTGTATATCTGTCTGTCCATATGTCCGTGTTGTGTTCTTTTATTCAACCTACGGGCCGTAAATTTTTGAAATATTTTGATGATATTTGGCATAGAGATGTGTTCTGGTCCAAAAGGGGGAACGCTATTGAAAATCGTTCACATCGAATTCCATATAATGCCTTCTTTTGATATGTGGTTGTAATAAAGATTATTAAAATTTTCGGAATTTCGCGTGAAAAATCGCTGAGTGAAAGTATTTCCGTATTTTGAATTAACTTAAAAAATTTGAATCAGTTTTAGCAATTTTTTAAACTCCCTACCCTATAACCATTCCTACTGGAAATGAATGTCGACATGGCAAGAGCTCTTGATTTTTCAATATGTTTAGATCAAAACTTTTTTATAATAATAATTTGTTATAAACATTAAGTTTACTGAATTTGGGTCCCATCTGATGGAATCTGGGGCGAATCTGGGGCCTAATGGAAAATTGGCCTTTTCAAGGGAAAAGTGTTAAATTGTTAAAATTTGATTCGCGTGATTAGTTTGATATAAAACTTAATTACATCGAATTTGGATCAGGTAGGTAAAGGGGTTCTCACAAACCCTTCTATGGCAACAAAGTTTCACTTGTACTTCTTTGTGACGGAAGTAAGTGAAAATAAACAAAGTCTTTGACAAATAAACTGAGTTGCGCTAAATTTGGATCACGTTAGTTGAGGTTTTGAGCGTCCGCCAATAAGGTCGTGAATGAAGGACTCTATTAGTCGAAGTGGTGTAGGATATGTAATAGTCAGCTTTGCCCGACTATAATGTTCATACTTGTTTTAAAGTTCCACTTGTTCAGTCAAAGTGATTTTTTGTTGAGAAGAATTTGTATGTAGCTCATAAGAACCCTTTGGGGGGATCAATACATGAAGCTAGGAGTGCTGTGTCATCTTAAAATGGTGTTTATTCATTTCTTACCTTAATTAGACGTAGGTACAAATTTGTATCAGTCCTCTGAAAGCCTTGGGCCCAATACGGGATGATGTCACAGTAGCTTTCTTATGAAAATGTATTTGATGAGCTAAGAGAGGGAAAAATATAATCAAAAGAGACGAACTTCTCTTAATTAGCGAGAACGTTATTATCTTTCACTTTTTCACTTTTTTTCCAGGTATTATTAAAATTTAATTAAAGGTTAGTGCTTATGAATTAATTTGTCAACACAAAATCGTGAGAGATTTTATGCACACGTATTTTTACATTGATTCTAAAAATAAATAAATATTATTATACTCTACACCACTTCTGGTACGAGGTTATATTAAGCTGATGCGTATGCATGCAACATCCAGGAGGACTTGAGATAAGTCTGCCTTTTATTATATCGATCTTGTCTGTCCGTCTGTCCGTTCATATATGTTATAAGTTCTCAAAAATATTTTTTGATGACGTTTGGTGAACCCTGACGTGTTTTTCCTCAAGGATGAACGCTATTGAAAATGGTTCCCCTATTACGCTTTATATGAGTAACAGTAGGGTAAGGTAAGGCCATGTCTTACTAAAGTGCTTTTACTTGTTTTAGCAATATTTTTGATTCGTCCGCAACACTAGTTTATACCTATTTCTACAAAGAGGGATCATTTTGGCCCATAATCCAGCGGAAGCGCCATAGTCACCCAAATGAAGATAGGAAGTTGATTGTTTAGCATAAGTATTGCTTACCCGACTAAGAATCTAAGATTGTGTAAATGATCGAGATCTGCCTGCATGCGCTCCCATAATAAACAAGATACTTAAAGACCTCTCCGTATAACCGCAATTAACGATAAAATTTTAATTGTATGCGATTTTTAATTACTCGCAATAAGAATAGCAGAAGCAGAAGTTAAAACGCTTGCTAAGCTTACTAGTTGAAAGTGTTTCTCTGAAAAGACTTGTGGATGCACAACTTGCCAAATTCTATTAGTCGAAAGAAATAAAACGTCTTATACCTGTGATCAATGTAGGTCTGGATGCGTTTGTTATACCTGTTTATCTAGCATAACTGCTATCGCTAAAATATATGCGTCATAATAATCGTTAC
Source organism: Glossina austeni (assembly GCA_000688735.1). Taxonomy (NCBI): domain Eukaryota; kingdom Metazoa; phylum Arthropoda; class Insecta; order Diptera; family Glossinidae; genus Glossina; species Glossina austeni. The sequence continues at coordinate 25,423 of KK502439.1, read as the reverse complement.
AATGTAACAATAAAAAAAGTGATGATATCGAAAAGAGTAAAACGAGTATTAGTGAACTGATCAAATATCCGGGTAGTAGTTTTTCGCAAACATGTTATCAGAGTCGAATGTTGCAGATGCTAAAAAGAAGCTTTCTTCGTGATTTTCGAGTTTTTCTATTGGAGGTGTGCACGTAAGCGGATCAAGGCCATCTTTTAGTCTGAAGTCCTTTATCGATCAAGAAATATTTGTGCAAAATTCAGCTTCGTGTCTTCATTTTGTGCGTCGATCTCTCTTGATAGCAACAGATACTCGTTGTCGGCATCTCTTGAAAACTCATCCCAGTATATTCACAAATTTCCCCAAGCCAAAGGGTGAACGCTATTGAAAATGATTCGCATCGGATCACTTTATCGTTCACTTCACTGCCGCTCATCGACCTATTTGGGATATAATCGGTTTAATAAAGACCATTAGATAAGAACGATCGCCACGACGTTGATCTATTAAAATCGCTTCACGAACATTTGCTCCGCCCCTCATATGACCTGATTGAGAAGATCTCATGTTATTTATGCATGCACACACATGTGTCTTACAAGTCCTTCGGACACGAAGCTTCTGCGCCTATTTTGAAGAATGTGACAGGAAACGGGGACAGGGTTTTTAAAGGAGTGAACTTCTGAATGCTTTCATTTTCAAGTCATCGTTTTATTATTGCTCGTTCAAATTCCTTTTTTTATGTTTTATTTATTAATTAAAATTTGAATTTCCCCCGGGTGACTGTCCACGCCTTTTCATTGAATACATATCTTTGATTTAATATTATAATCTACTCAAATTGCGGTGACTAAGAAATCGTAATTAACTAACTACAGTAATCAGCTAATCCTCTCAGTATATTTTAAACACTCTCTCCCTAACCTTTCCAGTTTTCTCTTCAAATCTTCTCTCTTCTAACTGAGAATATTGAATGCAATTAGTGCAACAAGCAACAACTATAAGATGTAGATAACCCTTCAATCTTGAATTAGACGTTCTAGTCTCGCGTTAACGTTGCTTAAGTTACATAGCTTGCGTTTCAATTTACTTATGAGTTATTTATTGTGAATAAATTTTAAAAAAGTTTCCAAGAATCTGTTAAAACTGGTTTTCTATAACATTTAGATTTTTCTTAACGAAATTGCTTTTGTTCGTATCATGTCAGCTTACAAGTCTAATATCATATATTTTGGAATATGTTGCGTTTTAATAAAAACTCTCCTTGTAAATGAAGGCAAGTGATAAGTAAAAAAGTTCTAAAACTTTAAGTACCATCGGGAAAAAGGTCTTTTTCTTCTTCGTCTTCTTCTTGTAAGAATTTAGAAAATTGTCAACAGAGATGATTCACTGTGCTAAGTAGAAAAAGTTCAACGTGAACAACTAATTCTTTGTTTGCATCTTATAATAAAGTTAACGATTAATTTTTATACCCATCAACGAACGATGAAAGTATATTCACTTTGTCAAAACGCTTGTAGCGCCCGGAATGAAGCTTTAGAGACCCCACGAAGTGTATATATATAATTGTTCAGAATCAATTTGTTAATTAATTTAAGTATGTCTGTCCGTCTGTCCGTCTGTTCGTCTGTCCATCGAGCCATCTTTGTAATGTCTGTTGTAAACATTCGCCTGGTCGCAAAAATGAAGATAACGTCTATAAACTTGCAAAAGAATTTGAAAATCATCCAAACTTTTCAGGGAACAAGTCTATAACGCCCACAGGCCTATATACAACACGAACACCTTTGCTTTCCGCCTTTTTGCTTGTTCCTCGCAAAGCACAACACATAGGCCACATAAATTTCCACTTTTATTCTGAAAATAGAAAAAATCGGCCGCTCCTATCCAATATTATAGAGTTTGAAAATTTAATTCTTTTCCTAGGGAGAGTGAGATCTAGGAGAGGCCATCTTTTATTAAAATTGTGTTTCCTTTGCGTTTAGTGATAGCACAACAGCAATGCGGGACCTCTCAATGGGATTGCAATAACGGCCAGTGTATACCAGAAAATGCACGTTGCGACGGCATGGCCGATTGTCAGGATGGCTCAGATGAAACGGCCGAAAATTGCATACAAGGTTATGCTACCTGTCACGCCCGTGGTTTCAAATGCGCTTATGGTGCTTGTGTTGCTGATGGCTATCGTTGCAATGGACGCAAAGATTGCGCGGATAATTCAGACGAGCTAGTCTGTGATGATAAGAAACTCGATAAACTTCAAGGAAATTGTGGCAGGTTTGCGAAGCTTTCAGCTTTCTTTTATAAACTTTCAAACGGGACAATGTTTTTTCTTGCGCACCTCGTAGTGACACTGATTTTGAATGCTCGGAATCAAAGGAATGCATTAGCAAAGGTAATATGTGTAATGGAATCAAGGATTGTACGGATGGTTCGGATGAAACTTTACAACTTTGTGTCGGTTTCGATTGCCCTGACGGAGCATTTCATTGCGGATATGGTGCTTGTACCAGTGGAACTGCGAAATGCAATGGCGTTAGAGATTGTGCTGACGGATCTGATGAAGCGTGGGAATTATGTGGCTATCCTAGACCAGTGAATAAAGCTACATCTTCGCTGTCAGATACGCGCGATGAAAATAAATGTCAATTACCAGAAAATTACCCTCATCTCGTGGCTCGTTTGCATCCACAGAATGAGACCATACCTTTAGGTGCTTGGGTAGGCAACTATGAAATTGTACACTTGGAATGTTCGAACGGTTATCGTATAATGACCGATGATAGTTTAAATTGTCAAAATGGCAAATGGACGGCAGCATTTCCTACATGTGCTGGTAAATATAAAAAAAAAATCAAATTCTTTCACTTGATCTTCATAAAGCTTCCATTTTGTAGAGTATTGTGATGGTCTGTCATTGCTCGGCTTGTCCACATTTTATGTGTGCATTAATAATTTTATGGCCGCCCGGCAGTGCACCCGTGTACAGCCGAATACAGAGGTAATTGTTGGATGCAATGTCGGCTACGAAGGTTTCGGCAACACTTCACCACTAATACGTTGCACCTCTGATGGTAAGTTCACCGCTAAGCGTCCCACATGTAATGTTGAGTGCGGAGTTCTACGACAGAACGCTCCACTTACGCGGGAGGGATTACAGGTACAAAGAAACGAGGTACCCTGGCAAGTGGCTATTTATAGAAAACCAGATAAAACAAACTATAAATTCGTTTGCGGCGGATCCATTATATCGCCGAGTGTGATTGTAACCGGTATGTATGAAATGGGTATCTAAGTAAAATTCGAAGAAAAGATTCATTGCATTTTCAAAACGTTTATGGCAGCTGCTCATTGTTTTTGGGATGTCGCGGTACAAGAGAAATTGAGCGCTGACGTCTTTCAAGTGGCCGCTGGAAAATATTACCGTGACTACGATACGGCTAAAGATCCAACTGCCCAAATTTCAGATATTGCTGAGATTGCGATTTCGCCAAGGTACAACAACAAAGCACCGGGATGAGGGATAACGAAATATAAGAGAAAGTTATATAGTAAGAACGAGATTGTAAACCATGAAAACGAAGAGAGCAATTGATGCGAAGAGAGAAAAAAAAAAGAGAGGCGAAGAAAAAGGAATGCGACTATGACGAGAAACAAATATAGTGAGAGAGAAATAGAGAGATTTATAAAGAGAAAGAATTGATTTCGTCTTTTGTTTAGAGCGGAATCTAAAGGAAGCCACCGAGAATATAGAACGAGAGAAAAAGACGAAGGGTTACATTGATAGAGGGCCAGAGAGGACGAGAGAGAAAGAGAAAAAGAGAGGGAGAGAGAAAGAGAGAGAAAGAGAGAAAGAGAAAGCGAGAGAGAGAGTGAAAAAGTGCGAGAGAGACAGAGAGAGAGAGAGAAAGAGAGAGAGAGTGAAAAAGTGCGAGAGAGGCAGAGAGAAAGAGATAGTGAGAGAGACAGGCAGACAGAGGAATGTTACATAGCTTCCTAACTGCTAATTTCGGGCCATTTGGTTAATCATTAAATTTTCATTTTCTTTTCCCTTCTTTTCATGACTTCTTTTATTAAAGCTTCCAGTACGGCAAAGACAAAATCCTTGAAGATATCGCTGTTGTTAAATTAAAGACACCCTTTGTCTTCAATGAAAACATATCAGCCGTGTGTTTGAGGTTCGATGCGAGGGCCAATAGTTATGTTCCGAATGATTGGGCTGGTACAATTGTGGGCTATGGTGATGACACTGAATATAAACGTATACAACGGGTTCCTATGAAATCGCTATCCTTTCACAGTTGCCAATTAAGGCAACAGGCAAATTTAGCTGATGATAAATTTTGTTTACAAAACGAAGACAGAGCAACCGTATGTCGCGGCGATAGTGGCGGAGGTTTTGTAATTCAGAATGCAGTAACAAAACGCCACGAGCTATTAGGCGTTATTAGTTATACACGTTTCAATAATGCGGAGTGTGTTCGTGAGGGTATTCTAACAGCGACGAATGTCAACTACATGAGCGACGAAGTGGTAAAGAAAATGGAACAGTTCAAGCAAGAAGACAAAGCATTATTTTAGAATTAGAAATTTTTTCTTGTTGATAATAAAATTAAAAAATTATAAATAAAAGTAAGTAGAGTAAAAAAAAAAACACGATATAATGCTAATTTTTATGCACTTCTAGTTGTTTTTGCAGAGAAAGGGAAAGGGGTTTTAAAATCCCATAATTCTCCTAACAGTTTTTCCGTATCCTTAACTGAGTTTAACATAGTTTCGAAGAAATCATAAAATAAGCAAAAAAGAAAAAAAATACAACAAAAGGCAAACTTCCGGTCGCTCTCGTATTCAAAAGCTTTCATCATTTGGTTGGGCATGATATGTAATTGTGACGTGAAGCGAAAATTCGCTTAACATCTCGAGCATATATAATATAAACTTCAAGATATATTTTGCATGAGTTGCATAACTGCGAAGATAATTGTGGAAGAGAGAAACACACTTCACTTTATTTGTATACAATACACATACAGTCCGGATTAAGGGACTTATGAACTTTCAGATCAAATTTGGATCTTTAACTTTAAAGGTTTCAGAAAAAAGCCCTAGCTATTCGTTTCTTCGTAATTTTGAGATACTCATGAAACTATTTTTTTGCCTTTCAAAGACGTAATAATAGAAAGGAAGTTTGGATTTAAACTTCTAGACATCGATTTGAGATCGTAACTATTGTTTAAATTAATTGACAGGAAGACACACCTGGCCGCAATCGTTTCATTATTCTGGCTCCATAGCAACATATGCACATCCTACATCTTATTCGATTCCTTTTATTGTCATAACATATTTACAAACATTTGACAAACCTAACCTAAACAGATATGGAGACCTTATACAAATTACTATAAAATTCCTTCAATAACAGAGCGTTTATGTGTAATAACACGGAAATTTGGCGCGTCAGTCAACAGAAGAAAGAAAATCCACAATGACAGTTTGCTAAAAGCAATATACGTTGAGGACAATGTTTCGGAAAAGGGCTGATAAAGTATTTCCTAGAAGATCCGCGCGATATATAATAGGCGATCAATGGCTTTAAAGTGACGCACGTATGACAATATTAATCCTGCCATGTCAGAACATGGCGTGTGCGATAAGTTAGAGCGCATCGATAAATGATGTGAACCCCTGTAGATCTTTTTGAATCCGTCGAACGCAACTTACTTACTTACTCTCCACTTTGAGTATTAATGGATGGAACCGCACTTAATTTTACCGCCACTTGAGCATAAATTGAAAGTCATGAATTTGTTCAATCCTGAAAAAATGAGAGAATTGCTGAGTCTGATATTTATGGTCAACTTACTACAGGGCGAAGTTTGCTCTTCCAGATTACCTGGAAAAATATCCTCAACACGTCATATTGCAAAATGATTTATTGGAATAAAGGGAGGGAGTTGTTGTGATTTTTCCACCTGAGTGGCGGAGAATGCAAAGAATCTCGACTAATAACGCAATGGTGGGGGTTAAAATCTCGAGTGCTATAGAGTTTTCCGATAAAGCCGATAACCTTAGATGCTAATACTTTAAGATTTTAATCTTAGAATATATTTTTCTTCTTATCATTAATAATTCTGTTTCCCCTCTTCCTTGCCATCAATATAAAATAAGTCTTCAATTATGATCATTTAAAAGTAATATAACGCAATGCCACCACTAAGCGTCAAGCTTTTGTCATTAGCACTCTTCGGGATTTGATGAAAGCAATATATCCTCGCAAATGAAATTAAACAAAAGTAGTAGATGAGGAAAAGAGCTCTCCTGCTGTTTCTCTCAATATATGAATTCAAAGGTGCGTCTATTTAGTATATTATTAACCAAATCAAGACTCACTATAATGCATTTCAAAGCTAGTATATATTATAGTCGGACAAAGTTGACCATCCTACATCACTTTGCCTAATACAGTTAGTTATTTATTTTAGCGATAAGATCTTACAAATTACTCATTATTTTCATTCAAAGGCATGCTTTTCATGAAAGCCCGCGTATTGGGCAATTCCCAAAACTGCACATGACGTAATCAAAATTTTGCACATTCCATTTATTTCCACAAGAATTTTATGATTTTTCAGATTCCGTGAGCGAAAACTAGAAATGAGACTTACTCTCCATATAAAGGGTTGCTTTTCATGCTAGCCCCCATATATTTGATGGGATATAAGAAATAGATCTATGTGGTCCAAATTCCCTACTGTTAATTTGTTTTCTCAATCGCTGAATTAATTTTGATTAGAAAATATTAGCAGTGAAATCCCTTTCCGAAGGGCTTACTACTCTTGAGATATCTGATATGGAGTGGCGGCAAGAAACAGATTTATGCGGTCCAAATTTAGTCCACTTAAAGTTAATGTCAAGTTGCAGTGATAAACAAATTTTCATCATAAAACTTTTATAATTAGGCATTTGTGGCATATATAGTCATATATATATCGTCATAGTTGCATTGCTTTTTCTTCGTTATATAAGAGCGGATTCGAAAAATTGTCTCAGTCGAAGCAGACTTTTTCATGCCCATTCATAATGTCAAAGCAGCTTTACGTAGGGAATTTCATCGAAAAATTTTAAAAATTGCAATTTATTTTCATATAACTTCTTCTCAAAAAAAGCCGTTATATGGCGAATAGTCGAAAGAGTGGACCGATCCGGAGTATGTTTAATAACTTTCAGGCTTTGAAAGTTCATGAAAGTATTTTCAAAAACTGCGATCTGTAGATCGAACACAAAAATACATGGAGAGACATCCGACGCGCAGACAAGCTTAATAAAAAGTAGGTATATTTTAAGTCTTTCTGGGTGTTACCTATGTCCGCGCAAACTTAATATACGACCAGTTAATGTCAACTGTGCTGTTAAGCAAAGACCTAAAGAATAGTTTTGAATCATTTGCCTAAGACCACGAGCAAAAGGAACAAGAAGAATATATTTAGATATCACATACACTGACAAAAATTTTGAAATCTTGTACTGATTGTACCACAAAAACGGCTAAAGATGGTGGACATGTTGGGCACATGTTCGAGCTAACAAAGACCATGAAGAACATAACGTGGATGTGTTTGAAATTTATTGAACGGGCACCACAAACGTTTCCCTTAATCTATTAAAATGGCTTAACGAGAACTTACTTCTCATCTGTCTCTGATTGATAAGATTTTGCGATAGATGCGCCTTGCCGGACTTTCGCACAGCAATCTTCTGCCTCTATTTTGAAAAATGAAAAATGTTTGCGGTGCCAGGCGTGTGTGAAAGCTTTTCTTTTTAGGGACAAGCTTTTAAAAGATTTTACTATTCAATCTCAAACTTAATGTTCTTTTTATTATATAAAATTCTATTCTCCTCTGGAGACAATGCCACTCTTCTCTCTAATTGGAAACCTTTTATTTAATATTTTAATCCACTCAAAGTATGACGTTAAGAAGAAATAGTTATTAACTAACTTAATTAAAAGTCTTTACGAGTCTCGTAGTGCTCTTCTCAGTACATTCATAAGCTTTCTATTGGTCTCTTTAAATCTTCTCTTCCTTAAGTGAGAACATGAAATGCAATCAGTGTAGCAATTAGCAGACAACCTTTCAATTTTGAATTAGACGTTTCAGTTAGTCTCGCGTTAGCGTTGCTTAAGTTAAATAGTCAACATTTAAATTTAATTATGAATTATTGTGAGAAACATTTATAAATATTTCCAAGATTCGCTAAAACTAGTTTTTCGCTTATTTTCGTTTTTCTTAAAAAAATTACTTTTCTGCGTATCATTTCAGCGTACAAGTATGGTATCATTTACATTGGAATGTGTTGTGTTCTAATGAAAATTCTCTTCGTTAACGAAGGCAAGTGATAAGTAAAAAAGTTCTAAAGATTGAAATGATTTGCCTAAGTTTGTGTCTTCTTCCTGCTACACAAAAAACAAAACAAAAATCTTTTGTTTTGTGTAAAACTTGGAATATTGACGTTGCCAGACCTAAAATATTATTTAATAAACCGGCTTTTAAGAGAGAGAGAGAGAGAGAGAGAGAGAGAGAGAGAGATCATGCTGAATAAAAATTATATTCCCTTTGCTCATAGGTATGGCCCAGCAGCAATGCGAGACCTTTCAATGGAACTGCGATGATGGTCAGTGCATATCAGATAGCGGCCGTTGCGATGGTGTGGTCGATTGTCAGGACGGCTCAGACGAAACGGCCGAAAATTGCATACAAGTGTATTCTACCTGTCATGCGTTTGCTTTCAAATGCGCTTATGGTGCTTGCATTGCCAACGGCTATCGCTGCAATGGACGCAAAGATTGCGCCGACAATTCGGACGAATTAGTCTGTGATGAAAGCAAATTCGATAAACTTCAGGGAAGTTGCAGCAGGTTTGCAAAGATCACCTTTGTTTGGTAAACTTTCAAATGCAAGTGTGTTTTTCCTTTCGCACCTTGTAGCGACATTGAATTTGAATGCACGCGACTAAAGGAATGTATTAGTAAAGTTAACATATGTAATGGAGCCAAGGATTGCAAGGATGGTTCAGATGAAACTTTAGAACTTTGTGCCGGTTTCGATTGTCCTGACGGAGCATTTCATTGCGGCTACGGTGCTTGTATCAATAGAACAGCGACATGCAATGGCGTTAAAGATTGCATCGATGGCTCCGATGAAGCTTGGGAGTTATGTGGCTTTCCTAGACCCAGGAATAAATTGACACCTTCGTTGTCAGATTTGCGCAATGAAAATAAATGTCAATTACCAGAAAATGGTCCTTATTTGTTGGCTCATTTACATCCACAGAACCAGACCATACGTTTAGGGAGATGGGTCGAGAATTATGAGACTATTCACTTGGAATGTTCGAACGGTTATCGTATACCAACCCATGCGAGTTTAAATTGTCAAAATGGCAAATGGACCAGAGGATTTCCGTCATGTGTTCGTAAGTTAAATGAATTCAAATTCTCTCGTTTCGTCTTCTCATCAAGCTTCCACTTTTAAGAATATTGCGACGGTCAGTCGTTGCGAGGTTTATCCACATTTCATGTGTGCGTTAATAATGGCATTGCGGCCCGGCAGTGTCAACGGTTACAACCAAAAACTGCGGTAATTATCAGATGTAACGTCGGCTACGAAGGTTTAAGCGACAACGCACCAATAATGCGATGCAATCTCGATGGTAAGTTCACCGCTAAGCGGCCCACTTGTAATGTCGAGTGCGGAGTTCAACGAACAAGTACACGATTTAGACGCGATTTAGGATTTGTGATAGAGCAAAGTGAGGCACCCTGGCAAGTGGCCATTTATCAAAAGCCAGACAACGTTAGCTACAGATTGATTTGTAGTGGAACCATTATCTCGCCGAGTATAATTGTAACCGGTATGTATGGAATACATATTTAAGTATAATTTGATCAAGATTTTCATTGCATTGTCAAAACGTCTGTGGCAGCTGCTCATTGTTTTTGGGACGTCGCGGTGGAACAGACAATAAGCGCTGAGTTCTTTCAGGTGGCCGCTGGAAAATATTATCGTGACTACGATATGGCTAAAGATCCAACAGCTCAAGTTGCAGATGTTGCTGAAATTGTGATTTCGTCAAGGTACAATAGCAAACCACTGGGGTGACGGATAGCACGTTACAAGAGAAAGATGGATAGAAAGAGATATATTGTAAGCCATAAAAAGGAAGAGAAGAATTAATGAGTACAAAGAAAGACAGAGAGACAGAGGAAAATAATTACAAATATGAAGAGAAATAAGTTACAGAGAGAGGTTGAGAGATACAGAAAGAGAAAGAACTGATTCCGTCGCTTGCTTGCAGCGCAGTCTAAATGAAGAAAATCGGAAATGTAAACGAAGAGAAAAAAAAAGGGATAGAGTGTGAGAGAAAAATGGGTAAAGCAAGAGAGGGAGAGAGAGAGAGAGAGAGAGAGAGAGAGAGAGAGAGAGAGCCAGTGAGCGAGAGGGAAGGAATAAATGGTAAACAGACAGGGAGAGATAGGTAGGAAAATCTAGATCCTTTGCTTGTTGCTGTTTTGCTAAGTTTACACAGTTCCTGATCGTAATTGTCCTAATGGGCCGTTTAATTAATTTTTCATTTTCTTTTCATTCTTTCTCTTGTGTTCCATTGTTAAAGCTTCCAATACAGCAAAAATGGTTTCCTAGAGGATATCGCTCTTGTTAAATTAAAGACACCTTTTATCTTCAACGAAAACGTGTCAGCTGTGTGCTTCGATTTCGGTACTAGGGCCAGTAGATATGTTCCGAATAATTTGGTTGGTTCAATTGTGGGCTATGGTCGTACTGGAGAGGTTTTAGAACTGCTTCCTATGAAATCGCTATCCTATCACAATTGTCAATTAAAGGATAAGCACGCAAATTTAGCTGGAGATAAATTTTGCTTGCAAAACGAAGGTGAAGCGATCCTTTGTCGCGGAGATAGGGGCGGAGGTTATGTAATTCAGAATCCAGTAACGAAACGTTACGAGCTGTTGGGCGTAATTAGCCTTACGCCTTTCCTTAACCACGAATGTGTTCGAGAGGAGGTTGTAACGGCAACGAACGTCAAATACATGAGCAACGAAATGAGAGAGAAATTGGAGCAGTTCAAGCAAGATGATAAAGCCTTGTTTTAGAATAAGAAATAAAAAAAATATTTTTTTTTTAGTTTTTATGCTTTTCTTATTATTTTTGTGGACAGAGCGAAAGGAAACGGAGGAACACTTTTTATTTTTATTTTATAACGCTATTATTATTGTTATAATTATTATTATTATTATTATTCTTACAATTACTGTTATTATTTTTTTATTACATCCTTTATTTATAATCTATTTAAAAAGATAATAAGTAAATAAAAGAGTGAGCGAAATAGCAATGGGAAGAATATACCAATGAAGACGAATGATGTTTTCATAAATATACTTAAAAGATTCATTAAAATAATTTAAAAAATAAAAATAAATTCACTTGTAAATGAAAGATCCAATATATGAGGCAGTTCCAAACATTTTGTCTTATTAGATTAATCTAAGAACTTATATGATTGCTCAGTCTGCTCAGATATTTTCAGGAAAGCGTTGACTTGTATATAATCTTTAACATATGGAGAATCTAGTGATCGTAATTTCGATCAGCGACATCTATTGATGAAAATGATAAGGTAATGCGATGTATCAAAGTAGACAACGGTTACATTCCATTACATAAAATAACAATTTTCCATTTAGTATTATTGGGTTATTCGGTGTTCACGGACGCTAATCATAGAGCGCGCAAAATTGCATTTTCGAAATTCGTTACTCTTGTTGTTTGATTTGAAGAAATCTTCTGCCGAAGCCCATGAAAACACTTTTATTAGTTTAAAGCAATCCTGCCGCATCATATTCTACCAATTGCCGGTTTTGGTTTCAACGGTTTAAAGGCGATGATTTTGAGGGCAATGACGCAGAAAGATTTTGACTCCGAAAAAGTTCGCAGACGAGGAATTACAAAAGTTATTTGACAAAAATCCAGCTCACACTCTCAAAGAACTTCTGAACAGCTTAGCAGTTGATGAATCCTCTGTTTCTCAACGTTTTCATGCGATGAGAAAGATCCAAAGAAGGGCGAAATGGTTATCATACGAATTGGCTAAAAATGGCATTTCGATTCATTTCAACATCGCGGTTTCATCAATTTCTGAATGGATGTAAGCGTGTCTGTGTGTCCGTCTATGTAATGTCTGTTATAAACTTTCCCCTGATCATGAAAATTAAACTCTCGCCATCAAAATTTTACTAAAACATTGGAAGTTCTTTGCAGCAGCAGGTTGGTATGGAAAATAGTCGAAACCGTTCGGGAGGCACGCCTATAGTACCACATAAACCGGGAACACTTTTCTTTTTCAAAATGAATAAAAAATTTGTTTCGTTACTCACAAACTTTAGCAAATAAATCTACAAAAACTTGAATGTACAAAAATGACAAAATCGACCACGCCTACCCGATATTATGCGCTTAGAAGCAAGTCTCAAAAAAGCTACAAGGTATATAAATACCTGGTTTCAAATTCGGAATGTACCTAAGCGGAACAGCCTGTTCGTCTGTCCATCTTTCCGCGTACCCAACTGTGTAGTGTCGGTGATAAACGTTCCTTCTACTCAAAGCTTAACAATTCGCCCTCAAATTTGCAAAAAAATTTAAAAATAATCCAAACCGGTCAAATTTTACGTCTACAACGCTTACGCGCCTACGCAACGAAAACTGTAAATATCTTTATTCGACGTGTTTTTGCCTATTACTCATACACATACACCATGTAAATCTGAAATTTGTGGAAGTCGCCCGCGCCCACCCACTGTTGCAGAGTGGGGGAAATTTAGTTCTTTTCCAACTGTATATATATGATATAATATTATTTTCTTATTTGTTCCGTCCCTCTTTCTCACTCTCTGTCTCTTCCCCGCCTTTATAACTCTCTATGAACCTATAAAGTTATGTAATGTGTTTTATTAACCCTTTCATATAGCTTAGGAAAGGCAAAAATTTGTCCTTTAAGATGCTTCCAAGTCAACGATGCTCTCGTCTCCACTAATTCCTAGCTCCGCTGACTGGACGATGTTTGTTATAAGTAGTGAATAAGGAACGTCTTTATTTCCAATCATTTTCACGATTTTCTCATTTTCCGACCAGAAACTGCTACTTGCTGTTGCTTAATTAAATCGAAGTATTCATTGCTTTACATGCCCGATTGCATGGAAATACATATATAAATAAAAATAAATTTAGTTTTTTCTTCACTTTTATTAAATATTGAGACAATCTCGAGAAAACATAATTTAAAATCTTCTGATTGATTATCGCTTAAAAGGTTTTGAAAGCTGATTGAAAATTTCTCTCGAAGGAATTAATTATGAAATTTCCACGGCTTTCCCGAGAGGAAGGATGGAGCATTTTAGCGCGCTTTGTGTCTGAAGTTATTGGCACTTTTCTTTTGGTCTTTTTTGGTTGCATGGGTTGCATTAAATCTGAATATATACCTAACGATCGTTTCGCATTATGTTTTCATTTTGGTGGTGCGGTTTTATTACTTGTCCAGTGTTGCGCTTGTGTTTCCGGTGCACATGGAAATCCAGCAATTTCGGTGGGGGCTTTCTTCTATGGAATATTGAGCTGGCAAATGATGCTCCTATACATTCTTGCTCAAGTCATAGGCGCTACTATTGGTTACGGCTTTTTGCTCGCATGTGTACCGCGTGTTTTAAGGGTTGATCCAAATGCGAAACACGGTCTCTGCGTTACCACAATACATCCAGAAGTATATTTTTGGCAAGCAATACTTTTAGAGTTTTTTGCCACATCTGCCCTGATACTAGTGTGCTGTGCAGTATGGGATAAACGTAACTCTAATAATTTTGATTCAGTTTCAATTCGTTTCGGTTTAGTGGTCGGCAGCCTAGCATTTTACTTGGTGAGTTTTATAATATATATGTAATGAGTCCCGCGTGGAGTTATGACATTTTCCTAATTTTGCATTTTTTGCCCAATGCTGCTCGAAAGGGACCTTACACTGGGTGTGGTATAAATCCGGCTCGATCGTGGGGCCCCGCGATATGGAATCTTGATTTTACGGATCATTGGCTATATTGGTTCGCACCTCTCTTAGCTGGAATGGCCACTGCTGTGTTGTGGAGATATGTTTTGAAGGAGAAATCTTTTGAAGATAAGGAGGCGCAGCAGCAGCCCAATGAGTAGAGAAGAGAGTATATTATTAATGGTTCTTTTTAAAAAGATTTTCTCGTTATTTGTATTCACAACTAATGTATATAAAATTCCATTTGAGAGATAGAAAATTGCTCGCTACAAAACACTTTCATTCGTAGTGAGGAATGAGAACCGAAACGAATAGGAAAATGAAAATGAGTCACATCTCAACGAGGATGAAAATTTCAAATAATTTGTTGTAAACTCGCGTTGCTGGATTAAAGAAAGCAAAGCTGATTTCAAAAGCCTCCGAAAATCCTGGGTGATAATTCTCTGCCGTCTCCTGGAAGTTTTTAAAAAAATTTAATTTCTTCTCTTCACTACGTCAAACTTGCCAAGCGCCACGCAAATGGAATGTGTATGAAGCTAGGTAGCACAAACTCCTGGTTTTAGGCTGGGTGTTAAAGAAAGCAAATATTAAATTACAAACAAGCGCCGAAAGTACTGAGTTGCATTTCACTCGAACGTTTCAATGAAATGTAGGCGGAGTTTATGCCACGTAATGGTGCTAGTACTTAGAGCGGGGGGCTTGGAGAAAGGAAAATTTGCATTAAAGAAAAAAGTCGGAAAATTTACTTTTTTTTTTAAAATGAGTGATCACTTAAGGTATGTCGTCTATTCGCGTAATACGGTGACCGTCAGCAAGAAGAGGACTAAGAGAAAGAAGGAGGGAAGTAGCGGCTACTAGCGGGTTTGTCCCCTATCGGTAATTGTTGTGCATTTACTGACTTTAGAGTGTAGTGCACTCACTATAGCTATGAGCAAAGAAAAATGTACCGTAGTTGAGATTTGACCCCTACTCGGCTACTCAAGCGAATATCAAGCGAGAGTTTTGAAAGAAATTTAGCTTTCATGCAACTCGCATATGGGACTTGTAGGGCGGGCATCTATACTCTACATTTAATTAGGTCAGTAATGTATTGCACTGCGGACGTATAAGCCACAAATTTATTGGCTTAGTCCAACTTTACTCAGCAACACAAAAAAAAAAAAAAAGAAAAATTTAATTAGGTTTGCATTCAAAGGTATCGAGTCGGTAGGAATGCATGGGCTTGACCTTTGTTTATCCAAATTTGCCAAAGCATCTAACTTGTAAATGAAAAAATACTTTAAGTAGAAAAGTTGAACTTAGTGAGGATTTTAAAATGCATTTAAAAGGCCTTCATATCAACAGTTCGCCAGCACTGCGGTGTTATGCGTGGCCGGTCTCGTGTCTAACAGCCGCTATTGTGTAATAATAATAAAAAATTTTCACTGTGTTATTATTATTATTATTATTATTATTGTGATGTTCTATTACCCGTATATAAAACTATTGACAACAGTTAACGCTATCAGGTAGTGTTTAATAAGAGCGACATCATCACCGTAAGATTGTTTGCTTTAGTTTAACAACTTTAAAAACTAGATCAACTTCTGCTGGAAAAAAAGCAATTTTGCATTTCAGTTTATTATAGTTCAGCGAAGTGAAAGAGTGCATACGTCCAAGTTGTTATCAAAAAGCGCTTGTGAAGAGTTTTTAAATCCCTTTTTAAGTGTATATTGAAAAAAAAAAAAAAGATTTGTAAAATATTGCACAACAGGCATTGATTAGGAACTCGCTTGACTAGCGCACACTTCTCCCGAGCACTTTGTTCTCATTTAAATGGGAAACGGTAACAGTGAAAGAATAAAATTTGCCGGTGTACACATAGAAAATGCATTCTTCCGTACGTCATGGCGTCAAGTGTTTTTTCGCCGAAATTCTTGGTACCGGTCTACTGGTATTTCTCGGCTGCATGGGCTGTAGCTCGACAGTAAACTCAATCACCTCGCCTTTGCAGGCCAGCATCAATGTTAGCTTAGTGGTAATGATGATTGTTCAGTGCTTCGGTTGTATTTCGGGCGCTCATATCAATCCAATGATAACTGTGGCCGCATGTGTGTACGATTTGGTGTCGATACGTTTGGGTTTAGTTTATGTTTGTGCGCAAATCTTAGGCGCTACGCTTGGCTATGGTTTACTAAAAGCTTTCCTACCAGCCTATATAATGGACGTGGCATACAATGATCATGGCTTTTGTGTAACTGTCCCAGCCAAAGATATAACGGTTGCTCAAGCTTTCGGTATTGAATTCATAATAACGTCGGTATTTGTGATGGTTTGTTGCGGCATTTGGGACCCACGTAGTGCTACTCTGATTGATTCGGTTGCCTTACGTTTAGGTTTTACGGTTGGCGGCTTAGTGGGCATAGCTGTAAGTACTTTGTGCTGTTATATAGGTCTTCAACCTTTAATGTAATTCTCTCGGTTTTTATTCGTCAACAGGGCTCTTTTTCTGGTGCCAGCATGAACCCAGCTAGGTCATTAGGACCCGCTTTATGGCATATGGATTTTGAAAATCATTGGATTTATTGGGTGGCTCCTCTCACTTCTTCACTTCTCACTTCTTACCTTTATAAGTATTTTTTTAGAAGTACATTACGTCCCGGTTCAGTGTCGGCCATTTAAAAGATCATTTTTTGCTAGAAAAGAAAAAAAAAAATGTGATTAATACGCATCTTGTTTAGATATTAAGATAGACGTAAGCATAATTTGCAGTATTATTAAAAGTGAAAAGATTAGGAAAGTTTTAACAATCTTTATGAAAATAGCAAGTGGAAGGGGCTTGGCACGAACACTTCCCTGATCCATTACTTATAAAAAAAAAATGAGCACGATCTGTTCACAGTATCGCGTACAACGCAGAAGGAACTCATATTTCATATTTTCGTCTGCAGCTTACGATTGCAATAACGGTTACAGAGTAGTGGAACAGGACAACGTTAAGGGATAAACGTAGCCTGGGGCTTATAGACCCGATTACCAATCGAGTATTCACTATTCCTGCGACAGCACATCAATCATATTTAGAGCAAGGCCCCACCCCAACAGGAATTAAAGCCGGGTAGGCCGGCCTGATAGTCTGGTTGCTTAAGTACTTCATTAAGCGATTTACGGCAACCTGGGCTTTTTATCTACTAGGCAACCCTTCAAGAGGCCAATAAAGCAAAAGGGGAGGTTGATAAAAATTTTATCTCCTGGCAGCAAGGAATCGCGTAATACTTCCTAGTTTTCCAAAAACCAATGTAATCTGTCGGCTGGTTAAGCGTCTTGGATAAGTTCAAAACTGTCTTGTTAAAAATTTAAAACAGAACGCTTATGTTTATGATGGATCGATTTATTTTCTGAAAATGGGAACGATTCAGACGGGGCTTGGTCTTTTTTGTAGTATCGTTTTTTTTTATTGTGTTTGTCCTGGAAAGCAAAATTCAACCTATACTTTGGCATGCTTCAATCTTCCCCGAAGCTAGCTCGAGATGCAATTTTATTCGCAAATTATTTTCCGCTTCTTTGTCCTGTTTCGAGTAGTTTTTTAAAATTAAGCCTCTTAAACAGCGTATGTTCTAGGGCCACATTTCAAATTTTGAGTTTTAAAATTCATGAAAAATGCTTTCAAAGCAAATAATATTTTTTAGATATCTTTTGGCGACAAGAAAAAACTCGCATTGCGCTTTTTTCTAAATGCGTTGGGTAGATGGATAGACGGACATGTTTAGATGGGTTCTAAATTTGAAACCGGCCAAGAATTTATATCCTTTAGGGGGTTGTTTTAAGCTTGCTTCCTTTAGGCGTGGTCAGTTGATATGGAACAGAATGTGCGTTTCAATTTTTGTGCATTTATTTATCTGTCATAGTTTATGAGTGAAGAGGAAAAAATTAATATTTTGTTTCTGTCAATATTCAATGTGGCAAATTTCGAGTCGCTGGCTTCATTTTTGGGGCCAGGAGAATGTTTTTAACAAACAACCGGACGGACGGACATAGGGACTTGCTTAAACCGGTTTAGAGTTTGATGCTTTTTAAGAATATATGTACCTTTTTGGGTATGTTCTGAAGTTTCCTTCTGAACGTTGCAAACGTTTTGACGAATGAATATACGGGCGTCCTTTGGTGATGGGTCTTAAAAGAAATTTTTTCCTTTCAATTTCCTTAAATTGTGCTACTGTAGCAACGATACAAAAAAAAGTGGAGCTTTTCTCGGTTTACGGAGTACGTCTGTGCTATCTTAAAACATATAATGGATAGAAAATACCAAGTGTGGGTATACAGAGGTCGTTGTTTTTATATATAATGAAATATCGTCAAAAATTTCTTTACAAATATTTTCTTAAAGTTCGAAATATAAAATATATTCTTAGGACAATGTCTGCAGACGAGCTGGATTCTTTATCTAGTGACTAGTGATACTAACCGACAAATAACTAAAGTAATCTTGACAAGTAATCGTTACAAGCTTAGAGCTCTACATTAGATGTATGTAAAGTAAGACTGTCCAGTTTAGACCTGAACCCGATAGTCAGTTCATGTTTTTTAAAAACGAATCCTTTCCTTTGAGAACATTTTTCTTATGTCGTAAACTGTATGCGCTGAGCATTTTCAGAGACGTTTATCTAATTAATTCTTATCTTTACTAGTATTCAAGATAGCACTAAGACGGGAGCTAGCTACGGCAGACTGTGAAGTAGATTTTAAATTTATACACAGGCGGAAACTTGTATGCGATAAAGTAAAATTTTAATCGCGTTAAAAGACAACATGTAATGCAGACGAGAAGTTAACGGCGACACAATTTTCAAATTTCAGAAAATTCGCATCACAACACATTCAAAGCACTCAAGTCAATTATCTGCAAATTGCGAATACGCGCATAACCAGATAACTGGGTAAGCGATTGGGAATGAGTCAAAAGTATTTCATAATAAAATTTATGTAAATTATCTTAAAGCATAGGCAAAGAGTACTGTTACCCGTTGTGTTATAGTGGCTTGGAAATGGAATGATGGCGATGGAAGAGAAATTGTATTGAATCATGACTTTCGAGCATCTTTCCTTTATTGCGCTCTTTGCTTAACATCTTGTTGTACTGTTACTGGTATTCATTTTTTGGGGCAACGGTTGGAAGAATCTTTAGCAAATAGCTCGCCTACCCCCTGGCAATGAAAATTTAAATTGTTTGCCATTAGCTTCGAAGATATAAATTGTTTTTGTAAGAAACAACCTACCGTAACATATAAATATTTGTTGAATCACTTGAATGCGGAGAGAGCACAGGAAAGCGTCATAAAATTCATTCATGAAGTGATTTAAATGTCTGCCATAATCGAAGCAAATTAATTCAATTAAGGCAAGTAAAAAACTTGCATCATAAAGGCCGCAAAGTGAATTTCGCTACTCTTGCTTTATATTAGGTGCGGGGCGGATAAACAAAGGCCTTAAGTAGCAATTTGTTAACGAAGGGCGTGTCGTTGCCTATCAAAGCTTTAGGAAGCGTTAAAATTGATGAATTGATATGTTGTTGAATGTTCGGTTACAATCGTATCTGTTTTGGCCGTTGTAAAGATGTTCGGCAGCACTGAAGCTTAATTTGATGAATTGATGAATGAATCGCGGGAAGATTTATGATCGATTTTCAATCATTCGATGAATTTTTTCATCTGTTTTCTTCTTTCAATTGTAAGCTTATAGGCCAAGCAGACATCGCTACGTTCTCTCCGAATCTTATTTTAATTTAATTCTAATTTTCTTTGTTTTACAAAAGCAATGTCAGATCTAGTATGCCTTCGTACTTGAGTTAATAAAAAAATGTAACAAATATTTATTTTTGTTGATTTAAAAAAAAACTAAAAGAAAAAGAAAAAAAAAAAACAAACGTTTTCGTCGAGATAATGACACCACACCTCTTAATGTATTTGCATAAAACCTTTGAATTTGTTTTGTTTTATTGTCGCTCCTTAAGATAAAGTAATTAAGTTGGCATTAAGTTATGGTAAAAAGGGGCGTTTTGCCTTAGCTGAGGTTGAGATCTTTTTCTACCTTCTTTTTACATTTTCGTTTTAATTTGTTGTTGTTGTTGTTTTTTTTCTTTTCTTTTTTTTTTTTTATTATAAAATCACCACAATTTCCGTTGACGGTTGATTATGATGAATCATTGGAGATTTACAAGCGTACAAGACAGTAGCGCAAATGCTTCTAGATACTCATGTGCCAATAAAGAAGCAATTGATGGATATTTCAAGAGGTCATGCAAATACAATAAACAATAAATGATTTTGAGATGGAGATATGTATCGGCCCGTCTGTCCTTGACGTAGAAGATGAATACATCGCCGACAAGGCGATCCATTCATATACCATCCAGGGTATCCAGGGTATCCAGGGAATCCATATTACCACCAACAAGAAGTAGTGCTTAGTTACGGGTAACGCCGTTCCAAATCCAATCTGGGTCTGCGAAGATAAAGTATTTACAAACGGTATTGCTGTCTTGATCACGAAGTAGGCGTACTTTTCTTTGGTCCTGCAGTCCGAGCTCTACAAGATGAAGTACTTTTATATATGTTGCTGCCAGTTAACTGGATCTATAATCAAGCATTTATATCATGGCACAGACAGACCCTAGAAATCTAGCACTGACATGCAGCAACGGCATCTACATTGAGAAAACCTGGTAGATACTGTGAGGACCCAAAGTCGTCCCTCTTTTTGGGCTCACGGTTTCTCCGTTCCTAGTAAGGGGAAGGGAGTGCTAGGTTAAGCTAGGATAGAATAGACTAAGCTACCAATAGAATGGAATTGACTAAGATAGTAGTAGACCGGAATACATTAAGCTAGCGGTATATAGTAGATAGTAAGATAGCAGTAGGATACAATAGGCTAAGTATGGGGTAAAGGTAGAGAATAAGAGTTAGTCGAGTGTGAGTCGTCGTCGAGGAGTGTTGAAGTTTGACCTCTCGAACGGAGAGGTCGTGGGAGTCTCGCTCGGGATGCCAGCGAGCCTCCGCGGCATAGGCAAAGTATTTTCACTATTTTTTTTATTTTCACGTCAAGATATCGGGATGAGATTGAAAAGAATTTTGAATCATAGAAAAGAGTAAAGAGCCCTGCAAATAAAAATGTCTTCCGCGTTTTCCTCTCCCTGGGCCGCTGAGCTGCCCCAGCCTAAGGAAAGGGACGAAACTTCCTCGCAGGACATATGATACAGCCCCCTAGGTGTATAAAGTGAAGTATTCGTAAATATTCGCATTGCTATCTTGATTCTTGATCCTTAAGTCGTTTTATATTTATATGGTTCTGCACCCAAAGTCTACGAAACGTAGTATTTACCTAATACACTGCCATTCGAGTTCATAGAATCGAACTTTTTTATATGGTATTGCGACCTGAATCGAGAAGGTGAACTACATGCCTTCGGAATCTGTAAGATGGCGGACTTTCATGTTGTGCCGCAGCCTCCATCTGCGAAATTTTGAATTTACTTACGGCACTATCATGCGACATGGGGCATAAACGAAGTATATATATACACATATATAAACACGTATATCTATGTATACACTATATATACACATATATCTATGTATACACATATATAAACACGTATATCTATGTATACATGTATGCATGTATATTTAGCTACTTGGACCTAGAAAATGGGGTATTTGTAAATGGCATTGCCATTTACGTGCATTAAAAAGGTTTGGCCCTTGGTCTTTCCATCTTATACTGGATGTTGATCTGGAATTTTAAATCCGATTTATTACGAGTATGTTGCTATCTTCCGTTCTTTTAAGAAAAATTTTTCGTTTTTCCGTGCGTTTTTCTTTTAATGTGGGGCTTAGGGGCTTTGTTCAACAAATCTGGTTTCAGTTGAGTGAAACATCTTTGTTTTATATATAATGAAATGAATTACATCTGCCTAGATCCGATAGAGACATCGGACAATAGTTGGGAGTTCGTGAGTTATTAGATTTTGTATGCAAACTCATCTGTCATACTGCCGACTGATTATTTCATTGCGTTGATTTGATTTATAAGAGAAAAATCCGCATATGCCCCGATATCCTATGAATTAAGAGATAGTTTATTAGGAGGACTAAGAAAATGTGAAATACTTGCAGTAACACTCATGAGAAACGATATGAATGCATTGCACATCTATGTCTACTCAGCAATTATGTTTTTTCCCTCTTTGCCTTACTCTTGATTATCGTGGTTTGTTTTTTGTCAGGTATCGCAATGGTATAGTATCCAGCATGTTTTGGTCGAGATACGAGTGACCAGGTAGACCACAAAGCCATGTAGGAACTGCAACTAAGCAACAGGGAATACTTTGTTTTTCAGTAACCATCTCCAATAGTTCGCCCCGCACGAAACTCATACGTTTATTGAGAATACTTGCCGTAGATCGAATGTACTTTTGTTCGGGAGAAAAGAAGCATATATTTACACTTGTCGAACTTGAATAGAAGGACCCATTTCAGTCTACGTGGCAAGTCAAAAATGTAACTCTCCTCTCTCTTATTTTTTCTCTTTACACGGTTCACCACTTGCGGCACAAGAGTATGTTAAGTATGACCGGATGTATGTAACGCCCAGAAGGACACAAGTTAAACTCATCTTCTATTATACAGCTCGCGTGTCCGTCCGTCCCGTCTCATCCCGCTCTTACGTTCAATCTACAGACCGCCATTTTCGAGATGATCTGTCTCGTATCGGACCACTTTTTCGACTACTTCCCATATAAAGCCTTATTTTCCAAAGTCACATCATTATCAATAAATGTGTTAAGCAAAGTGGTCATGGTAGGGAATGTAATGGTGGGCCTTGCTTTACTACAACATCTTTACTTGTTTTTGTTTTAATTTTTGAATATTTTATATTGTGTTCTGGTAGGTTAAGTAATTTACTTACTCGAGGATTTTTTATTAAGTGATTGTGTGCTTTTGTACTGCGAGAACTTCCCCCACAGCGTAACTATTCATTTAAGCGAATTTGTTACTTTGTTACTAAAATCGTCAGTGATAGTGAAAACCGTAACCGTTATGAGATATAGAACGACATAAGTAAAAGTTTTCTTCTTCTTCTTCTTTTTCATCTTTTCTTTTTTTTTTTTTTTTATGCGAACTTATGAACCACAAGATTCTCACTCCTTTCGTTTCTGTTTAAATGATAGCGTGCGTAAGGTCATGTAAGCACTAGGGTTGTGTCAGTGACAGACTTTTTCTCGGTTATCACCAGCCAGTCTAGTCTTCGCTTATTTGTTATTGTATCTCTATGGGTTTATGGTTTGCATGTCAAATTATTTTGTATATAATTCTTGGATTCTTTCTTTTTACCGCTGAGAGAGATTTATAGCTTTAAGTTTTGGGATACAATACAATGTTTGTCGCTTCCTTGTTCCTTGTTGTTGTTACTGCTGCTGTTATTGTGTCGTTTTGACGACATTTTTGGCATAATAATTTCTTTAGCTCCTTCCTATCGCTCTTAAATAATGTACGAGCATCTAATGCTGCTGCCAACTTAATGCTTGAGAATTTCGTATTAGAAATTTTACAGTTAGACGATTCTCATTGAATATGTTTGCTCAGCGTTATTGCACAAATACATTTACAATTGCCAGATAGATGTGTAGAGATTTAGATAATTGCTGACTACTCATTCAGTTGGGATAGTTATCCCGAAATTATAATGCAGTTTAAATAGTTGAGTATGTTTGTGTGTATGCATGTTGTGTATCTGCAATTTGAAGAGGTTTTGTATTGAATTATTAGTTTTTGATTTGAGAATTTGATATTCAAACCACATGCTGTTTACAGTGACGACGATGTCCTTGCATCCACGTATGCTCGTTTCAAGGCGTAACAAAACGGATAAATGATTGCTTTTTTCCTACAATTAGGAGAACACAACGCTTGCAGTAAATTTAGAAAATTTTTCATTTTGTGTTTCCATTCCCCATACATTCACTTTTAAGAGGAGATTTAACGACGGTCTCCGCAAAGGGGATTTTTAGCTTTAAGGTGAAAGAATTGCACGAAATCGATTTTAGTGCGAGCGGTTGCTCTCAACAACATTTTTGATTTTTTAATTAAAGTTTAGATTTTTCAGTTTAAGTATTTCATCGACAGCTAAGCAAGGAAATAAAGAGAAATATTTTGAGCACAGTTTCCGGCAAATGAAAGAACGACAAATGCAAAAGTAGTTGGTTGAATAAGAGAATTCTCCGAACATATAGCAGAATTTATGCTTTAAAGGCTATGCAATGACAGAGTTTGGTAAGAACTTTTCAAACAAAGCAAAGGTGTCCAAGGTAAGAAAGAGCAACGGAACGGCGCAGCAGTAGCGTGCAGCGGAAGCCCATAAAGTGGAGGTCGGAAGATCGAAACCTTGCTCTGCTGCTGATGTCTTTGGCAGGGCGTTCATTTCATTTGCTTTGACTGCAAGCCTAGAAGATTTTAATCGTGTTCGACCGCTCGCTCGACCATCCGCGTTCATATTCTTTTCTCTTCTTCGATTGGAAAAGAGAGCAAACTTTTCGAAGGCGAAATTGTAGTCGGGTTAGGTCGACCATTAGATGCCCTACGCCCGTTCCATTCGTTTTGGTAATAATGCGCTAAAAACTACATAATATTTTCATGTAAAGGCACCTCTGCAATACAGCGTCAGCTGACAATACTTCTGTTCTACAATAACAACAGTAAAATTTTCTGGCATTATGTGGAAAAATTACTCACGCTTGCTTATGGCTATAGAGTAACGGAATTTAAGATAAAAGTTGTGGCCACAATCAACTGTATTTCTCCTGGTAATTACAAATGTCGCTTAGAAGACACATTTTTTCTCCGTGCCATAGACAATTACATGCCCTTATTGGTTGTTCCCAAGTGTCGAATTTGTTAAGCGGTTTTTCTATAATTCTTCTATGGTTATATCCTACAACATTTATGATATGGGGATATATTAAATTTGTGACGATCTAAGCAACACCTAGAAGGACTTGAGATAAACCAATCTTTTAGTATATCGATCGACACACTCGGGATATGATTCCGAATCGTTTCAAGCCTGTCTGTCCGTTTGTCCGCCCATTCGTCTTGCCTTCCTATGTTCAACCTACCGCCCGTAATTTTTGGATATTTTAATGATATTCAGTACATTGAAGTGTTTTGAATAAAAAGACAAAAGCTATTGAAAATGGTTCGGATCGGATCAGTTTTTCGACCTTTCCACATATGATGTCTTAATTTGACAAGTCGTTATAGGAAAACAAATTGTAATTTTTAGAATTTCGTGAACAAAATCG
>KK502438.1:1430960-1456081 GCA_000688735.1 Glossina austeni | reverse complement strand
CTATCCATAGGCTTCGTGAAAATGTCTCCCTCGGAGCCACCCCCCTAGCAGGGGTGGAGAGCATCTATTCAAGGACGGCGCTTACTCGTCCTGTCGCCGAAGATTCGCAGGGTTATGCGCCCTTTTCAGCCGCCCCTCCTCCTCAGTCGCTCTTGGTCGGGGACTGCTTATTGGTTATTCGCAGCTAGCCTACAGATGTACCCTAGGGTACCTGCAGGCCAATCACGATCCGCCACCTGTGACCCCCCACAGTAGCCTGAGCCCAGCCCTGGGATGCGTGTGTGTGGCGTGTGTGTGTGTGTGTGTTTTCTGGTAAAAATTGGATTCACTAATAAGCGAACTTCATGTAGATACTTTATTTAGGAATTTAGGGATCGAATTTCTACACTAAAGGCTTTAAAATTTGCAACAAAAAATTAAAAATTAGCAGCGTATTTGTTAGGCGTGTCGGCAATCGGAGTTGGTTGATTTTGGCATTGAATCTGGCGAGAATGAGAAGAAAACTTTAAACATAAATTTGTTTTTCAGGACAACACTGGACGTAACTGTGATTTTCATAGGTGCTGGAACGACAAACAGACGAACATAACTTGAACAAGATCGATTGCCCTAGTAACACTGATTAAGAATATATAACAGTTTATGGAATACTATGCTTTGGAACTCAGTCTATGACAACTAATTAGGAACATATTTTACTACGGACCAACGTTTGCGACTTTTCCAATAATAGATGGTACTCAAACGCATCCGAATATGGACGAACAAAATGCACTCAATCTTAAGCACTACCTTTCTCAAAAATATATGCATACTTTATGTTATCTCTGAAGGGGTATTTCTCGATATTGCCTCTATAGTGTTCTAGGTTTAATTAGTAAAAAAGAAAACCAATTACGACCTGGCAATACTTGATGAAACGATTTATCAACTCTACTTTATCTTGTGCTTAATTTGAGGCCATCGATAAGCATAAATTTTAAATGAAAAATATGAATTTAATCAACACAAAGGCACGGTTATGTCGGTTACTGCTAACTCAACATGAATAAGACGTTCGTTTTTCTTTGTCTCGCAAACAGTTACGAACTCTGTTATTTTTTTTCTCTTGAGCAAGCAATTGATGGATACCTCAATATCCGGATAAATGTCTTTCGCTTTTATAGAAAATAATTATGTTCTTCATTAAATGACTTTAGGTATGCGTTGCGTTCGTTAAGACATCTATCTATAAAGAAAAAATAATTCAAAGCTTAATTCTTTCATATTTTTTCGCTATATGAAAAACATCTTAAAAGAAACTTGATTTGAATTTTTATACCCTACAACACTTTTGACACAGAATGTATTAACTTTTTGCACACATATGTTACACCAAGAAAGACTTGAAGCAGAGAAAACCTTTCATTATATGGATCGATTTAGAGTCGATTCAACTTTGTGTATCTGCCCGTTTCCTTGTCCATCTGACTGTGCATGAGTTTTTTCTTTTTTTTTTTTGTTCAGCCAAGAGTTCGCAATTTTTGACGAAGTTTAATACATTGATCAACGAACGACCTATTTTTATGAGCTTTGATGAGCAAATCTTTTAAACCCACTTTTCTATAATTTTTCCCATGAAAATTAAACTTTTATGTGACGAAAAGATCTTCTTTTTAATATTTTTCTAATTTAAAGGGTCTGATGGTCATGGTAAGGCTGCCACGTTTTGAACCTTACCACATATAAGGGCGACCATGAAAATTATGGCTTGGCTTACACGAGAATAAGGTATAATTTTATCGCTAAACAACGTAAACAATTGTATTCGGGTATTGGTTCTAGGTATTTAATAGTCGGCCTTATCCGATTCCGAGTATGTTTTTATTTGCTTTATATTAAAAGCATTTTGAAAGTATTATAAAATAATTCTGCTATAATACCGTGCATTGAAAATTCATTGTTGTTTTATGTTGTGTAGGTGTATAATGTAAAATCTAAATATAAGAAAGAAAAAAAAAAAAAAAATTCTAATAAAAATATTCTAAAGAGCACAGGTGTTAGTAAAATAATTCAGTTTTTCTTTTATTTTTTTGGCTCGTCTTTTTTCTATCAAATATTCTGTTCTTTTTTTATTTTTTTTTTTTCATATATTTCATTAAACACACACCTTAAGCTTGAAGAAATACACATTTAACGCAAAATAATTGAAATAAAAAGCAAAATATTTTGGATAAAATAAATGTTCAATTCAATAGAAATTCTACAACTCGATAATTCACTTCTTCATAAATTTTCTTCTCATAACGAATCAACGGTTTTACGAAAATATAAAGGCTAAGTATTTATATAGAAATCATTTAGAGTGATCTTAAAATAGAACATAGCCAGAATAAGTATTTGCTTGAAATTCATTACTTATGCAAACACGCAAAACCAATATTAATAATGACAATGAAAATGATGATGATGATGGTGATAATAATGATGATGATGATGATAATGCCTACAAGGATAACGATTACGACAAAACTTTGACAAAAGAAAAACAAATAAAAACATTACAGTCGGACGAGGCCAACTATTAAATACTATATGATACTTCACCTTAGGCAATTCTTCATTCATTTTCGTGACTATACATAACCTTGTACCTCATGCGAGTTGTTTTACGGAAACGGGCCCAAAACATAAACGTATGCGTGATTCAAAATGCTAATCTTAAATTTTCCTTTTAATTGGTATTATGAATTAATTTTCAAAATCAAATATTAAATATGAGATATTTTTAGAGTTAATGTTCCTAGGAAGGACTACGTGGAAAGGGGAATCAAACAAATTGGTCAATGCGATTAACATTCTTCATATCAATCGAATATCCCGAAACAACATTACTCAGTGGCTTTTATCGATAAATTTAAAAAATGTCAAATTATTTCCATCTAAAGTTTTTTTCAAAGTAAGGCTTTTTAAGCGAATTGGTCGGAAAAATGGCCTGATTTTATCTGTCAATTTTTTATAATGTTTATTCTTGGGCTAATACATCTCAGTGTATTACATTTTTTTGAAATATGCAAGATGAGCGAAACATATATGAACAGATTCAAACGGACGGAAAGAGAGATAAAGGTTAAACTGATTTAAAAAAATGATTCCTAACCGAACGACATAATAAAAAAGAGTATCTAACGCAAGTTTTTCCAGTTATGTGTGTCGGGTCACCAACGTCCAAGCAAATTTAATTTATGCTATACCACAAGTAGTGTGGGGTATAATTGTACTTGACTGTTGGCGAATTTTATATATCAATCAATAGCTTCCGTGCGATATTTCGTTGCAACTAAGATTCACGGTTGCGTTTCATTTATATGTACATGTATATAGTCTCTTGCCATTTGCGGACGGAAGCGATACGAAGAATTTTAAGATTCAAATTGTTATTCTATCGCAATTCTAATTCAAAAACAGATCTATATGTCTAAAGCCATGTTCATAAAGTATAAAGCATATGTATATATATATTATATATACATATTTATTTGATAAATGTAACATTCTGCATATAACTGCAAGAAAATATTCATTCTTCAAGGGGAACAACAACTACACTAACAGCTTATAAAAAAAAACATTTTTCTTTGATAATTTCTTTAGAGGAGATTATGAACCGCATATATAAGTATTATAAAAAAAAAATTATTTTGGAAAAATTTAAAAAAACGGCAACATCGCAGGCATTCTAGCCAGGCATGTGTTTAATGGAACTGGTGCAAATTTGATTAAAAAAAAAAAACGAGAAAAAAATCACTTAATCTAAATGCCTATAGCTAGCGCACCATGTAAAATTTTTTGTAAATATTGGATTTTGTGTGAGAGGCGAACGAATGTTCGAATGAAAAAATTCAGTTTTCGGTCAAAAAAGCGGCAATGTTTTATTAATAAAAAAATGCTTAACTCAACTTAACATAAAAATCCTACGTGTTCTACTAAAGAATCTTGTTTAAGGATATTGTAAAAAATTCGAATGAAAAAAAAAAATTGTTGGCGTTATGCTGCATGCCGGCTTCAAAAATCATGTTTCGAGAAAAACGCGTCTTAAGTTTTGACATGTATTATGAACAGTTTTGCAAGGGTAGTATAAACTTTTCATTACTTTTTCCTATTGACCTGCAGTCCCAGGATTAAAAATGCAATGCCTTTTTTCCAGTTTTCTTTCTCATTCGCTCAATATATCTTTTGCAATCTCTACCAAAGATAAAAATCATGCGTGGCATACACACACATTATGTGTTGTGAAATGATCGTGAAAATGGCAAAAAAAAAATTCCTCTCAGCTTTATATCCCAGTTACACTAACGTATTGTTGCTTGAAAACGCTTTAAAACAGAGACAAAAGCTTTCTAAACACATCTGCCGAGGCGTTAGACAATTCAGAAATCCAAAGATGAAATAACAGATTGCAACCTCACAGCAAGTGTACATTTCAAATGAGCACTGTTTTTCAAACACTTGCTTAAAAACGCGTAATTTGTAGAAAAGGCTTCTTTTTTTTTTATTAAGTCATGAACTTTTTCCCATACATCCTGAAGGGCTCAAAGCGTAATTAAAGCTAATAAAGAAAGACATTTTCTAAAAAACTACAGTGGTTTTCGTCGTTAACATTCAACGTTTAAGGCGGGTCATTGTTCTATATATATCTTTGTGTTTTTAAAGTCGAGAATAGCACGACCGACTTAGTAAAACATATACATTCCTGATTAGCGTAAAATACTAAATCGATTTATCCGTCTATCTATCCGTCTATCTATCTACTAGAGCTGAACTTTTCCGATAGACTGATACTTGATGACCATCGACCAAGTTTAGCTGTGGGTAGGTCACAACCGTCCATCGTAGTCAAAATACATATAGTATTGTACTATTTCGCCCATAAAGTTTTACGATAACTGCTGTACTACGTATATAAATGACGTTGAATTCTCTCTCTCTCTCTCTCTCTCTCTCTCTCTCTCTCTCTCTCTCTCTCTCTCTCTCTCTCTCTCTCTCTCTCTCTCTCTCTCCCTCTCCCTCTCCCTCTCCCTGTCTCTCTGTCTCTCTCTGGTCAACTAACTTGCATGCCCATTTTTAAGAAAATCTTTTTCGACATTTTTGGCTCTAATTTGAATTGATGGGTATCACAGATTCGCCTTAAGGGAAACACAAATTTCTTACTAATTCTTGCATAAAATCTTTACGAAGGGATAATACACAATAGTAAATAATGATTGTAATGAAGTTGAATCTCTATTCAACTAAGAGACGAAGCAATCAAGTGTTGGTAAAATGGTTGGTTAGCTCAATTATTATATACATTATCCTTATACATAATTTTTTCTCATATTGCAAATCCAAAATAAGAATAGTTGCCAAAGTTATTAAAGTATTGTTAAATCATATATGCATATAGAAATGCATGTCTCTTTAAGATGACTATAGAAAAATAGAAACCAGGAAAACCAGCATGATAGCAAAAAAAATGCACAATTCACATTTTTCTTTATTTTATATGACATATATGGAATAATAGACAGCGTGACACAATGGTCTCGAAATATAAGCAAAAAATTTCAAAAATATTCTCTATATTTTAGATCCATTGAATGCATCGGTTAATTTTCTAAAAACATTTTAACTAAAGCCAAAAAGATTTGTTATTAAAGAATACTTTGCGTCCGTAAACTCGAACTCGCTAAGCTCGCGTCTTTCCTCTTCCATTTATAATAGTTCAGTGTATAGTTCATTTGATTGCAACCACTAACGGAAGCGTGCGTAATATTCACTTCGCACACAGTCTTCTCATTGGGAATTGTTCACGTAAAGTAGTAATTATCTGCTGATGTCAGTAAAGTGTCCGTTATCCCAGGCAACTTCATCGGTTCCGTCTTTTAAAACGATTTTGTTCACTTTTCATAGATTTTGGGGAATAGCTGCTGAATTTGGACGACCAAAGCATTCAGTATCACCAAACTACCAACAAATTTATTTGTTCAACTAACAAACGTCTTCATAACATCTTTCCAGGTAGTGGTGATTGTGGCCGACATTTTTGCTCATCAAACATATATATATACATATACTTTTTTTTTTAAGTACGTCGTAATGGCGATTTTTGTCCAGAAATTCTTTAAATTTACCCTACACCACTAGTGATATAAGGATATATTAAATTTGCGCGGCTATATGCAGCACCTAAAAGGACTTGAGATAGACCCAACTACATACACCTACATTCACCACATACGAATTTTTCTTTAATTGTTGTATTTCTACATCATCATGAACAATTGCTCCTTGCGATTTACCACGTATATATATATAATGCTACAAACATAAACACTACCTCTCATTACACTTCAAAATATGAAAATCCATGGAAGTGAATTAAAATTTGTAGACAAATTAAAAATGTTGGGTGTTATTGTTGACAGGAAACTTAATTATTCGAACCATATTGACGCCATCTGTTTGAGAGTTTGTCTCTCAATACGTATTCGCCATATCATGTAAGGTGTAAAGTGGCCCCAGCCCTGATGATGTCACAGATATCTTGTTGTATGGAAGTATTATATATTTGTGTACGATAGCTGGTAATGTTCACAAAATTAAGCTGTTGATGAGTAAGATTGCTAGCTTTGTGTTTCGCGTAAGACATCATAATTCCGCTTCTGGTCAATATGAAAGTCGGCATTGCAATCATATATCGCGGCACTGTTGGTAACTTCTTAAAATATTTTTTTGACAATTTCCCAATTAGAAGATATCTTATGCGCTATTACGCAATAATCAAGAGTGATTTTGTAATAGTTTTTGGCTCAAAGATTTAACTTTCTACGTCTTTCAAGGATTGCATTAAAATTTTTTCCTTAATAAGTAGTTCAGTCATTTGAAAATCGTTTCTGATCACGTTTGCTCACTCACGCAACCATCTGCTCACTAAGAACTACGAGCCTTTACACCCGTGTGCAAAAAAGCCCATTGAACATTACAATTGAACTTTGATGTTATTTTTATTGTATCCATTGTTAACTATGGTGCTTTGGTGCGCTTTTCTGATTGTCAAATCTTTTAGGCACTGCTAACAAAACAATAGTGTTGTAAGTGTTATTATATGGATTCAGAGTTGCGACATACATGTAAGACAAACCATGAATATGCTCGATTGTAATGTGTTTTGGCCACACAGGGAACTTTTTATATTGTGCAATGGCAATAAGTAAAAATGTAAAAAAAATGAATATTATTCGTTAGTCTTCCCTTGTTTCTCTCCGAAAATAGTATTTCCTACAGACTTTTATTACTACTTTTTATACAAAAATAATCATAATTCCGTAACACCTGCTGTTAGGCAATTTTGCTCAGATCGCGCGTCAATAATAAAAATCGGCACAGATCAAGGCACAGAGTGCCAAATATTTTAATTGCGTTCGGAAAAAAAAAACACTCTGCAAAGGTTGCTCTATATAAAGAGATATGACGTTTGAAACATACGATCCAGATCTACACCACTATGCATTTAGGGATTAACTTGAGAAGCTCTATAATAGAGAATATAACATTGTCTGTCTGTCTATCGTTTCATGTTGGGAATTGTATTTCAATGCTCTTCTATTTTAAAAATGCAACAATAAAATAAAGGAACACCTTTCACCTGTTCATTCGCTTATGAACGAATAGATATCACTCGGTAGACATATTGGATAAAATACAAACATATATATTTGTCTATACGTATATATATATATATAAACAATTTCACGGCTGGCCTTAGCGAAGCCAGGTGGTGTCACTGTTTTACAAAAATACATATATATAACATAGTGACTAATCAGTCTATTAATCAGCAAAAACGAAAGATATCAGCAGTTACACATATTTTTTTTTTTTTTTTTTTAATTTCCATCTTGCGGTTGTTCCAATACGATATAAAAATAAAAATTAAAAAAAAAAAAAAAAGCATAAGAATTCAAAATTTTGCAGTAAATTTATTAACAAATTTATAAAGTGGAATAACGACAACGTGAATACATGCAGCATGATGAGCGAACTAAAAATGGCAACAAGCAACATTCTTGCACATATACAAGAAAACAAATACGAATACTAGTGAAATGGAAATATGTTAGTCAATCATATTCAACCGAAAAAAAATACACCTGAATGACATACAATACGAATACGAAACCTATACATGTGCGAGCGCTATGTAAAGAAGGAAAACCTTAAGATCATCATTTAAATAATGAAAAAAAATATATATACATATATATATATATATATGTTTCGGCGGAGATTAATAGTTTTTTTTGTCACGGAATAATAAGGATTTGTTTTTGTCATATCCAGTAAAATAGAAATATTCGCGTTTCCTGTTCTATAATTATAGAATTATATCGGAGCAATTAAAAAAGTTGGAGTTTTTCAAAACTAAGTATTGACTCCATGTAAAGATTGGAGGAGACCTCATACTCGCACGGACGCCACCCGTGCAAATTGAACCAAAAAATGCAAAAATCTTCATTCATTTTTCATCCATTTTTATCACAAGGATTTCAAACTTTGAATTTTGTCCTTTTCCGTTCGTGACTTTTCAAGACGTGCGCAAAACATTTATCTACGTAGTAAAAAATTGATGCAACTAATATTTATGTCAAAAAAAAATTTACTTTCTACCATATAGAGAGACACTTACTTTACGCAGGAACGATTGTATTTGGAAGACGATTGAAAAAATCGATCCATCCGGTTCAAATATTTCACAAAAACTTATAACATTTCAAAATATTAGTACTGAAGTGAAATTGCACGCTTTCTGCATTAAAAATTTTTAAATGAAAAATGTTTTTTTTACGCAGGGAGTGGTCGTGAAAAAAAGAATTCGCGGGTGTACTAAAATTTATTAAAATATCTTGAGGTGCAACTTGAACACATATGTGTCGGTCAATTATCGCACGGGCAGAGAGAGAGACCCAAAATTAGACAGACAAACTTAAGTCAATTCAGAATATGATTTCGAATCGATTTGTATAATAAAAGATGAATCTATTCTGATTGTTACAGGCTTCCGAATACGCATCACAAGCAATGTAACATATAAAAATTGATTATTGATTGTGAAACATGTAAGACAATCAAGTGAGAGATTTCTGCTTTTTTAACCCTCGGGGCAATTTTATCTCCTTTCAAATTGAACCCAAAATAACAGCAAAATGGAGCAGGAAAAAAGTGGAAAGGAAAACTGATATTCTAGACAAGGGCTTCGAGCGAGTAATTGCCATTTCGAACAATGGTCAAACTTAAAGGGCGACGCAAGTAGATAACTTTAAACCGAATTTGTTAATTATGAGTCTCAAAGGATCGAGCGATAGATTACTTTATTATACCCATCCTATAGGTATATAGCATTATACTTCTCGAATGTAAACGCAGCCATTATAAAGTAATAGCCATGTTTTCGATCAATATGGATGGCGGGATCGATTCATTGAAGTATAGTTCCCTCTTTGCCGTCCCCCGTTAGCTAACTTATGCCTAAGGCTTTATTTTAAATACTTCCTATCACTATTATGAGTGTATAATCATTAATCTGAAAGCTGTAATTTATATTTGTAACACCTTTCCTTTAAATTTTTAGATTGCATTTCACGATATGATATACGATCGGTATATTAAATGAGTTGATCTTCACTCTACCTTGCAATCAAATATCGTAGATCAGCAAGGAGGAGGCGAGTTTGAATAAATTCGTGTCAATCTTTCGTGTCAAGTTTTTATTCCAATAAAATTCGAATAAAATTTAACGCTACACATGAAAATCCGAACATGTTATGTTTGATCGGAAAAAAGTTAAAACTACTTTCATATATATATACGCAATTTTCAAGACTTTGTCGGAAAATAGTTTAAAACCGCGTAAAGAAAAATTGCAATAAATTAGAAAACACTTATAACAAATCATAAATAAGTCTCGTGTCGTATAAATAATTTGAGGAAAGCTATTGGCCCAATGGCCCCAATAACACATTCACATCTATTTATATTCACACATATGCCTTAAGACAGTAAAACTAAAAGATTCGCACGATGACGGATAAAGTTGCCATGCCTTACAATATATCAAAGGAAATTCATATTGTTCATGTAAGCAAAAATTCTAAACAATTAGAAAAAAAAAAAAAAACAACAACAACAGCAAGGAAAAACGATAATAAATATTTAATAAGAAAGTGTGTAAATGCTTGCATCAATCATATGAGAACGTTAAGGCTTTCAGTCTTTTTTTTTTCTCTTCTTACACCCATCACCGAAGGATGAAGGGTATATTCATTCTGTCAAAACCTTTGTAACGCCCAAGAGGCAATCCACAAAGTATAAATATTCTTGATCGGCGTTAAATTCTGAATCGATTTTGCGTATGTCCGTCTGTCCGTCTGTCCGTCTGCCCATCTGTCTATCTGCCCGTTTCAAGCATTCTTCTGGCCGCAAAAATCAAGCCATCGACTTCAAGTTTGGCAAAAGTATTGGAGGCTCTTGCACGTAGGTTGCCAATGTAAATCGACCACATCGTTCGAAGGATACCACATAAACTGAGAGCATCTCTGTTTTTCAAAAGGAATAGATAATAACGGGTTTTCCCAAGCAAGCTTCAACGCACGCAGATTGGTATTGTAAATCGGCTCCATCGCTCGAACCCACACACGTAAACTGAGAACATCTCTATTTTCCCAAAGGAATAGAAAATTAGGGTTTTGCCCATTACTCATAAACTACAAGAGATAAATCTACAAAAATTTAAACATGTGTTCTATGGATGAGGTTCTAGCACCGCCAAAAAAATGACAACGCCTAACCATTTCAATTTTGTTTCAGAAGCAACGCCATAAAATATATAAGTTCTTAGTCAGTTTCAAATTCAGAATGCACCTAAACATGTTCGTTTGTTCACGTGTCCATCTGTCCACCCGCATTACCAACGCATTTGGAAGAGAATTTGAAAATAACCAAAATCGGTCAAAGAATCCACCCACACGTCGATGCAATGAAAACTAAGAACAGCTTTGATTTCCGTGTTCTTTGCTCGTCACTCATAAACTACCGTCGACTACATACGATATAAATTTTAAGTTTTATTCGAAGAAAAAAATATAAAAAAACCTTCCACGCCCAACAAACGTTATAAAAATGTATATCTTTCCCGCTTTGTTTTCAGTCTTTTCCAGAACTACGGGGACGGGTAGAAAAGATTCGGTCACGATCGAATACCATTACCATTTTCTTATTTGTTTATAAATAAAAAGAAATATTTTTCTTTTAAGTGGCTTCTCAGAATTTATTTTTTCTAAATATGAATAATGAGATAATTGAGCGGTAATTTTTGCATTTTGAGAAGAAAGAAAAATGGATGCATGGTAATGCAGTGGTGGTTGTTGTTAATGTTCTTTTTAATTTGTTTAACAAATGATTTACTCAAAAATCATGCATATGTCTATGTTCTATTCTCGAAATGGTATTATATCGAATACGCTTAACAACACCTTAGCGCTTAATACACAAATACAAAAAACACAACACAATACAACAAAATAATATTAATTAAAGAAAAAAAAAAGTAAAAAAAAAGAAAGAAAATAAATAGAAAATTTCTCACATTTATTTTAATAAAATGAAATCAAAAGTCTCTGTTGAACGATCGAGTGGAAAGCATTTTATTCGAAACAACAGTTTCAACGATATTCGACAAACGAAAGAAAACAAACGCGCTGGGTAAACTATTCACTTTAAAATATTACCGTTATTAAAAAAAATAAATAAATAATTAAATAATTAAATAAATAAACCCTTACATATATATATATATATATATATATATATATATATTTCAAACGATAACACAAAGTTTTTACGGGAAAGTGAACGCGTCTCAGTTTTAAACGAAACGTCTCCTAACAATCGTAA
Organism: Glossina austeni; assembly: GCA_000688735.1. Lineage (NCBI taxonomy): Eukaryota > Metazoa > Arthropoda > Insecta > Diptera > Glossinidae > Glossina > Glossina austeni. Next base: position 1,444,111 of record KK502438.1, on the reverse strand, counting down.
CGGGTTAATAGTTCGACAAAAAGGGGAAACCTTAAAATATATTAAAAAGAAAAATATCGCATTTTTCAATTAAAGTGTGAATTGGTAATTTTTTTTTTCCATAATTTTTCAATTTTTTCCAAACTGACATTCGATACCTTGCTGCGCAGTAGTAGTTACCATTAATTTTTCAAATTTGATATTTGAAAAAGATATTTTTTTTTTCTGTTTTGTTGGCAAAATGGGTTCGCAGTGGAAGGCTATTAATGAAAATTATAAAAATTTAGACGGTAAATTTTTTACTGAAATATGGTTATATTTAATAATTTGGTCTTCGTGAATGAATTCATTGTATGATTGATTCTTAACCAAAATTTCATTAGCAACATAAAACCAGTTACATGTACGTGAACTAAGAACGCGCTCCTCTCATTGTTTGTTGTTAACTTATGAATTCCAGATATGTGTCTGCTCATTTTAACTTTTCATTTATTAAGAAATAATTAGACCGTAAACGCTACAATAACACTTCGCCTCTTCCGCTCTAATGTAGAGATGGCTTCTTTCCACTTACTTACTTACTTACTGCCTCTGAAAGATATTAAGAATAGACTACTGAAGAAAGTTTAATTACAACAATCTTCTTCTTCTCTACGATTCTTCATATTTTCGTCAAAATGTATTGTAATTTGTATGCTGAGCGCTAGTATTTCAGCACTTTAAATTGACGAGAAAACCTTGGAGCCGAGCTCTCTACGGAAAGTGAGTCGTTACAGGGTGATAAGTTCACATTTCTTGACGAAAATTCGTTCTTAGTAATAATTTGACACAAAAATTAACCTTATCGAATGTGGACCTGCCAGGTCTATTTTTTGGATCCCACCCGATACGAGACATCTAATGAAAAGAAAGCCTTTATTTTATCAGGAAAAAGGTCCAATTTTTTATATTTTACAATGAAAATAGCATAAAAATTAACCATAAGAAATTTGCATCACACTGGCCTATTTTTTAGACCCGACCATACATAAGGAGGGGCTTTCAGGAAAAATAAGTTCTTCCATAATGCCTAATTTGTTATTTTTTATGGCGGAAGCAACTGGAAAATAATAAAATTTTTGACAAGTAAATCAAGTTTGATAAACTTGGAGCACGTTAGTTACCGTTTTGGGCATCATCCAATGTGAGGGCTTTCATGAAAAGTATGCCTTTACATAAAAAAATGAAAGAAACTTTTTGGTATATTATTATGAAAATGATTGAATGAGCGAAAATGTGTAGGGTATCTAAGGGCAACCTTGCCCCACTATAACGTTCTTGCTTATTGTCTCTCTAGAACACACCGGACAATTTTTGTCGCTGAATTTTTTGTTTGGAAAATAGAGTTACAGGAGAGATGCGTTGTAGGCGGGTATTTTGGCCGATTTGATTCATTCCACATAACAACTTAGTTGGAGCAATTTTAACCTGATATCAGACGATCGGGTGCACGGACAAACATGACTACATCAATCCAGAATTTTGTATACTGTTCAGGAATATGTATATAATCTAGAATGTCTATGAAGTGTCCTTCTAGGTGGTCAAAACGTTTTGACAAAATGTATTTCACTTTGTTTTCAATGGTAGCTTATCTAACGAAAAGGAGAAGAAAAAAATTTGGAATCACATTTCTTCTTTTAGAGGGATTTTACGACAAACTCGCTGACATCAAAGAGACCAGTAAGGACATGTATGCATCTACGTACATTATGCACATACACATATAATAAATAGGTGTTTGCACGTATTTCCATCAGCGACATCTATTGAATTCCATGATTTTGATTTTTCTCTACATAAAATAACGATTCTTCATTTAGTATTATTGAGTCATTCAGTGTATACAGACGGTAATCGTGGAACACTCAAACTTACATTACCGACATTCATTACATTTGTTGTTCGATTTGAAGAAATTTGCCACCGAAGTCAATCATATACTCTTTAGAAGCTTAAAAAGTGATGCTACTCCATCATATCCCATTTGTCGGTTTTAGTTTCAATGACCTAAAAGTGGTGACTTTGATGTCAACGACAAAGAACGTTCGAAGGCAATGAACTGCAAAACTTATTGGCTGAAAGCCTAGCGCAAACTCTCACAGAACTTTTGAACAATTTAGCTGTTAGCTATGAATCAGCTGTTCCTAGACATTTACATGCGATAGGAAAGACTCAAAAGCAGCGAAAATGGATGCCGTACGAATTGACTGAAAATAGCATTTCGAACCAGTTCAATATCGCGGTTTCATTGTTTGCTAGAAGAAAAGTTTTCTCTGGCGTTTTGTGACTGGCGATGAAAAGTGGATCTACTACGATAATCCCAAGCGCAAAAAGTCATAGGTTAACCTAGGAGGACCATCCACATCGACACCGAAACGGAACATTCATGGCCGTGAAGGTTTCCTGTGCATATCGTGGGATCAACAAAGTGTAGCGTATTACAAGCTGATAAAACCGAATGGAACTGTTATTGCAGATGTCTACCATTAGCAGTTGCACGAAATAAACTATGTATTGTTGCAAACCAACCAACAATAGCGGTTAACAGACGCGAAGTCATTCTCTTACGTGACAACGCTCGGCAATACGTTGCAAGAGTTGCCAAGGAAACGCTGCTGCAGCACATTACCGAAGGGGAAGTTCTGCCGCACCCAGCATTGTTACTACACAAAAGCGCCTTCTGATTATCAATTGTTCAGATAGATGCAGCACAACTTGGCTGGCACGCAGTTTCGAAATACTGAAGAAGTGCAAAAGTGGGTCGATGATTGGACCGTTGCCAATCGAATATCGTTCTTTCGACACGATATCGCCACGTTGCCAAAAAGATGCGAACAAATTGCAGAAAATCATGGAAAATATTTTAATTATAGTATATTGCGCCATTTCTTCTCAATAAATGCATGTTTCAAGCGAAAACATGATCAAAATACATGCAAGCACCTAATAATCCACAAGTCAATTAGCTATGTGAGGAGAAATGTGGAAGTGAACAAACTTCCAACTACTACTACTACAAGATTTAAACGAGGTTAACAAATGTAGTTTACCGTCAATAGAAGCGGATTAAAATCTCTGAGTGGTCTGTCGCCATTCAATAAAATCATATCCACACTATTATTAGAGGCCGGTTTTAATATACACATCTAATACGTTATATATATATATACATATCGATAGCGTTTGTTGTTCTCGGCCGTATTATTACGATCATAAAAACAGTTAAAAAGCTACATTTCTAGAGCAACATCTTACTAAGATATTTCATGAGCGAATATTCAGAATTAACCCAACTCTCAGAAAAGCAGGCAGTGTATCTTATCACAATCAAGAACCTATGTGCGTTATGAATTCACGAAAAGTTTTTCGTTTAGGCCAGCGAAAGTCTCTCCAAAATGGATTTGAGGGACGTAGATACTCTACTATAAATGTAATGATCTCAACCGATTAAAATGACTAATAATTATTAATATATCTAAAGGATACTAAATCTTTCTGATACTTTAATTTTCTAGCACTCAGTCTACAGAAAATAAAGTGCAAGTACATCTAACAAACGCAGTCGATTTATAAATAGCCATGTCATTATTGAAAAATTGCTTCGCAGTATTGTTTCATATGTGAACGATCATGGCTTAAATGTTGAATAAAATCACCTAAAAGCAAATATCATGTCACCACGCGTATGTATATCAGGAAACTATAAATAGAATATAAAAAAAAAGAAAAAGAAAAAAGATATTTTCAGTACAAAACCTATGACGCGTATATTTATATATACACGGAGGTTGGTTGAAAAGTTTCCGAACTGAACATGAAGATGGCAGTGTTTGCCCACAAAATTTGGCAAATATTCTTGTGCATGCGTTGCTTCAGCTATGTTGGGCGCCTAGCCGTTGATTGCCAATCATTCGGATAAATGGTATTTAGTGCCTATATGAAAATGGAATTGATTCGTGTTGTCAGCAGTCCATTAAAGTATTTACCATCAAAATGCCATACTCATCACTAATGAAAGAATCGTTCTAGTTCATCGAATCGTGCTGGATGACCATCAAATTACGGTTAGAGAGACATCTGGAACTATGGACATAGTCATGAAAACATGTAACTATTCGGATTTTAGCCACGAACATTGTTGGATGTCGATGTTGTCGAGATTATAGATCTTCAGATCGATGCGTCCGCAATTGTTATCTATTGGCAAATCTCGAAAGTCGGCTCCAGGCAAAGATATATTAATTAAATGATGTGATCATTGCGGTAACTGCAGCGTATTTCAACGGACTTGACAAATCGGTTTGTGAAAATGTTACCGAAATGTTAGAAAGCCATAGAAGTGATTGTATCATCTTTAATTGCTTCCAAACCAAAGTTTTCAAAAAAATAAGAATATTTTTTATTACTGAGGTCCGAAACTTTTCAACCAGTTCTCGTAAATACATACATATACATTTTTAATACATTTTTTCCCTCAAACACATATATAAGTGAATATCATTGAGGTAAATAAAAATAAAAAAAAAAAAATACGAAATTTTTTTTGGTTAAATTTAAAAGATGCAAATATTATAAATTCAATAAAAATAGTAGCTGTCTGTATATTGTTATTTTTAATACAATTTCATATATACATATTTATATATATATATTTCAATCTCTCTTCACTTTTCTTGATTTTCTGTAAGAGAAATTCTCACGCACCGCAATCATACATCATTTTTCTACTTTTTTTTTTCTTCTTTGTTGTTATTATGATTTCGTTTAACGGGCAAATTCAACAAATATCGTTGTTGTTATTGTTAATGTTTTTGATATTATAATGGTGATGGTGGTAGTGACAGTGCCGGTAGTTGTGACAACGATGCAACAAATTCACAATACCTTGCCTGACGCACCAAAAATTATTATAAAAATTTAAATATGCAACAGATTTTTTGATGTTATATTCAATTTATGCAATATTTTTATTCAATTTTTTTTTTTTGTTTTTATTTTCTCTGTTTTCTCATACATTTTCATTTAAATCCTTTAGTCATCAGACCCACAAGCAGACACAAAAAGCACAAGTAAAAATCATACATTGACAGACAACTGCAATAACAATGCCCAACAACGGTTGACCGACGAGCGCACCAGCCCAACACTATCAAAGGCTAACCTTTAAAGTTGTTGACTTTATTTTTAGCGTTATATACCATATAAAAAAAAATAAAAAAAAAAAAAATAGGGATAAAATGAAAATAAAAATAAGTAAAAAAGTTATAATCGCCTGGGAGCGAATCCGGAATGCCCGTCATCATCTAAACTATAAATAAGTAAATCGTTAAACTTTTTATTATATAGCTGAGAGGTTATAGTTAATGACTGGATGGTTGACTAGTTGGCTTCAGTTCTACACAAAACATTTTCGCTTGACTTTGCGAGCAAATGCTCGCATTTGAGCATGAATTTATTGGAAAACATTGTAAATTATTTGGCGAAAATATTCTACAAATCTACAAACATATTCATAAAACTCTTTCAATTGTCTCAATTTGTCATACGGTTGTAAATACACTTATATCAAATGAAATAATCATGTGAAAAAAACTTCAATTTTCTGAGCAAAATTTTTGTGACTTTAGATTTTGTAACACCATGTGAAGCATGTAGACTAACATCGCAACGCAATCGACTTTCGAATATTTAAATCCACACACACACACACACACACACCTATATATTATATTAATATATGTGCGACCTATAGTGGATATTACAAACGATATGACAAACAAATCGACCGGTTTCCCTCGGTGACGTGTATAAAAACATCCATAAAATAGCAGACAAACAATATGAATTCTCATCGAGTTTTTCGTTCATAATGTGCTTCTACGCACACTATACATACATACATACATACATTCTTACTTACTTACATACATGCATAATTCCTTAACCAAAAGGCATTAAATTACCGGTTTATTATGTTTGTGGCTTAAATGCAGATTGTAATGTGCATTAAAACAAATTTCCTTTTTTTTCTCCTTTTTTCTTTTCTCTTTTCTGATTTTTTCCTTTTTTTTTTTTGTTTGTTTTTTTTTTTCGCTTTCTGTTAAAAGGGCTTAAAACAAAACCCTTGTGCTAATAAATTACAAAAGTAAAAAAATAAAAGTAAAAAAATGCAAGAAGTAGAAGAAGAAGAGAAAAATCAACCAAGGGAATAAACGTGTAAGGAAAGAAGAATAAAATATGTAATAAAATGCTTTCATTTTAGAGCTTTACAGCTGTCAGAACACTGTTTAAAACATATACAAACAAGCAAGAAAAGCAAGTGAGCTTTTGTCGGAGCGATGATGCATTTTCATCTTTATTTTTTGTTTTTTTTTTTTGTAATTCATTAAAGAGAAAAAAAAAAATTAATTACCATAACAGAGATAAGTCGATAAAGAGAAAACGTCTCGTTAGTTCTAAGGAGGAAGTTTCCAAACTTTCGGTTAATTAGTTTGCAAAGGACTTAATCTGCTTCTTTCTTTTTTTTGTTCACTCTCTCTATGTACTCTCTCTCTTTCACTCTCTCTCTCACTCCTTAATTTCAGTATTTAATACACGTGACGACGGCGGATACTTGCTTGCGAGCCCGAGAAACAATACACAAAATATTGTGATAATGTTACCAAAAAAAACTGGTAACAATATAGCTGAGTAATTATGTCTTAAAATGTATACATCATGCTATTGTTGCGCTATCCAAAGAACTGAAAAGGATACGTTACATTTACATATAACGTTACTGATTTTTAATTCCATGTTGTATTATACCCAATGACGGAGAATACAAAAAATATAACGAGCGCGTTATTCCCCTTGTAATCATGAAATGTTTAATCAACGCGAGAAAGTTAATCAATTAAATTCTCTGCTGTTGCCAAATCACTACATTGTTGAGACATCTGAAATAGCACTGAACTGAAATCGAAAGCGAGATCCTGCTGCTCTCTCTCTCTCTCTCTCTCTATCTATCTATCTATCTATCTATCTATCTATCTATCTATCTCTATCTCTCTTTCTCTTTCTGTCTTTCTCTTTCTTTCTTTCTTTCTTTTTATTTTTTGTTTTGTTTTTATTTATTTATCTCTATCCTTACCCCTCTCCGTCACTATCGTCACGCCATCTGAAAAATATGAATCGGGAGCCTCATAAAATTTATATATCTATGTAATATTGGTCTGGGTTCAAATCGATATGGCTGCAAATATACCTATTTATCCCTCGGTATGTTTTCTGGCAGCAGAAGCCTCTTTATAAAGAAGTCGAGCGATGTGTCAGAAGAACTGTTAATTTTCTTTTTCTAAGAAGAGTTCTTATCAGCCCCAGGAGCTGGACTGTATCGGTATTTCTTTGCAAAAATCTATAAATAAGCATGTAAGGAAAAAAGGTGTTGTTAGATATTCCTTAGAGTGTTACCTATGGCTTTATAAAATATCTTCTACAAAATCATGGAGAGAGAATTACGTATTTGACGCGTTAGGTGGGCCCCGCCTTCTCTAGAGGGGGGGACATGGTCCATGTACATGTCCCCATTCTACTATCATAGGGTTGGCGGCGTTTACTTAATCGTCGAGATTGTCCTATTCATTCAGGCAAAGTATATTACTAGTCCGCCGAATAGCTTGGCAAAAATTCAATGTGCTTCGACTTTCCTGTGAATATCCTTTTTTCTGGCGCGAAGTTGACACGCATTTTAAGTGCTTATAGCACTTACAGCTAGCAACTCTGGCAATCAGAACCTATTCAGCATCTGACATCTTATCATATTCAGCATCTGATCTATTAGGACAAGAGATAAGCTTATGATAAAATCATGAAATTGTTTTTAAAAAAAAGTCCTTTTTTATCCATTCCGGAGCTTAACGAATTTCTTCGAGTATTCCATTTATTCCATTTCTAAGTGATTTTCTAGACGTTCTCAAGAGATTTAGTTTTGCCTCTACAATTTTAGTACCCCAATGAGTTGAGATTTAACAGAAATACATTCGATTATTTTGGATCTAGCGGTAACTAACTAAAGGCCTTCCTAACCCAAACAAAACTGTGTGCCAGTATTTTTATTGTCCCATCTTGACGAGTTTGACTACGACTTATTATCGATGTGACAGTTATAGATCCAAACTTGGTTTATAGCTATACAACAATGCTCTTACTTAACTCACCTTCGTCTGTAAAGTATGACTCAGCCATTTAGCTGGCTTAAGCAATGTCAACGTCAAAATTCAATTATCCGTTCAGTAGCAATAGCGGTAGTTCTTGAAGGTACGAAACTAGGATATTTTTTTAGTACCACAACATCTGGTTAATAAACTGCTTTTATAGCTACATCAGGTGCAGTATTAAGTGCATGCAAAGTGCGAGGCACACGCAAGGACTTGACATTGACATATCTTTTCTCTGTGACGATCAATTCAGAAAATTATGTTGATTTACGCGTGTCCGTCCACGCGTCTGCCTGTCTATTGGCTGCATGTTCAGCTTACTAGCGTTTATATGGCGACCAGAGATAGTTACAGATAGTGGACTACATAGACTACTGTTTTCCGGATCCCTGACTGACTTTCTAAGGGTTCCCATGAAAAATCAATCTAATTCTACGTCAACAAGGAATATTCTTTGATATTTGACGACGCATTTAAATGCAGAATTGTTGAAGAAGAGTTGATCCGATATATAACGTTTTAAATAAGCGTACGCAAGCTGAATACCAATGGTATGAATTCATAATTTGACACTATACACTTTCACTTCTCGCCATATTTTGATGATAAGTATAGCAAATTTTATAATAATTTTAAAACGTTGTAGGTGAAATTCTGCGAACATTTCAATCAATCTATAATTATTTCGTCTGCATAATCTTTTATGCTTATCATCATCGTGTACTTATTATCGCATCGTAAATTACAAACTTATACATAAATTAATCTCTTGTTAAACGGAGATTCATGCTAGAGGTGACAATTATAATCAATCTGATTAATGGAAATATTGACTCGGTAGAATTGTTGAGTAAAATTGAATTTAATCCAGTGAGTCGCTCTTCCAGATATTATCATACTATTAAACTTGCTTAATAATAAACTTTGTGATTAGCAAATGAAACGATGCATAAAATTTGCTTTCATTCTCAAAGTCTGCTTAAGAACATCGAAATGAAACATTGATTACCATATATCTAAAAATTTTGTAATAAATTAAGTTCTAGGGATAAGTTTTTTTTGACATTCACAGCTTGTACTGTGCAGATTGGTTTTACATGTAATTACACCATAGCAAATATATTAGAATTATGTGTAACGTATATAATATTCTTAATCATGATTGAATATTGTGCTAAACATTAAAATCATGATAACAATCTAACGTAGTCGTCTAGGAAACGAAAATTTCATGTCAATTTTTTATACTCTACACCACTTGGGCTACAAAAGTACATCAGGTTTTGTGCGATGTATACAATATCCACAATAAGCACTTGAGATATAACCGTTTTTGATTATACTAATCGATTCGAAAACTGATTCTCTCCTTGCTTGTCTGTCCATCAGTCTGTCTTGTTTTCTTTTCTTCAACCTATAGGCCGTAACTTTGAACTTATTTTAAGGAAATTTGGTACACTCACGTGTTTTGGCCCAAGACGAACGCTAAAGAATATGGTTCGGATCGACCGACTTTCTCCGCCACTTCCCATATGACGCCTTATGTTGAACATTCGTTATATGAATAACTCTAGGATGATGTAGAGCATTTAATCGGGATAACGGGGACCACTACAGTCTTTTTACTTATTCTTCTCTTTCGTAACTAATCTCTCTTGACCCTACCTTACTGAGAGTGATAAGCAAGGACACATGGCCAACAGGGAGACATTTAATGAAATGAAATTCCTTATCCAAGCTTATCTACAACAATTTCCCGATTCTTTACAAAAATTTGATTCACCTAGTACCACCTTTGGAAGGTGTAATCAATTTTACGTCCCCTTTACAACACTTGTCATTTTTGATTCTCAAAGAGTGTGTCCTCAGTTGACTTTTCCCGCTATTGTTGTGCTAAAAATACGTGATTCGTACTTAATAAAAAGTGTTGCAGCGATTATATGCGTTACGACAATAAGAACTTATCTGATCGTACGTAAATTGCTACGTATTCCCAAGAAACGTATTCAGATCAGGTATATGATGAACTTGTTTACCTATTTGAAATAAAATCACTTCACATTAATCTTCCATTCTTGCCACTACCAAGTATCTACAATGTATCGCTTTCCATTGGTGTATTCCCTCACTATGTATTCCAACGGGGATTTTGCTGCGGAAAATCTATTCTTACAAATCTATTAGAATTTTCTTGTTATATTTTTAAAGCTCAGAACGTATTCACACTGACGTTATTTTCACAGACTTTAGATATTTGACTTAAGATATTTGATATATCGAAAATCGGATTTCCTGATTGTTTCGCCAAATGGTTTGCATCGTACTTCTCGAATCGCACACAAAATAATATCTGTTCCTTCTGGTGTGCCATAATGCAGCCATTTACGTCCCATAAGTTTTGCTTTAATTATTAACGATCTTCCTGGTGCCATTAAGCAGCTCAAGCTCTTTCACTCTATTCGAAGTGTGAAGAATACTGGTGTAGATATCACCTAATGTTAGTAAGCCGTTTCAAGTGCAAAATGACGTCATTTTCTAGATTATTGCCAGTTTATTACGCCACAACATTGAGGATATGGTATCTTAGATTGATCTCAGAATTTCGCTCGATCAAAAGAATGAAATTTACTCTCTATATTTAAGCAAAATATTCGTTGGGCTTTATAAAGAGACGGAGAAGGACTTTGACAAAAAGTGTTTTATGTGGCGCTTATTAGACCTATTTTTGATTAAGCGTTAGTTGGCTGGGCTCCAAGCTATGAATAGTATAGAATCTGCTCAAAACTAGTTCCTCCTTATTGTGCCTTGCGCGAACTACGTCGGGTCTTCCGGTCTATCAAAAATCGCTTACAATTAATTGATTTTCTTGACACTTGAGCTAAAAAGGACACATGTTAGGAATGTCCTTTGTGTGTATCCTTATAAAAGGACGTTTAATTCCATTCGATCCAATGCCATTTCTTGCTTAGTCAATTATCTCGAAACGGTCTATCACGTTTTTCTACGCACTATGTTCCATTTACGCTCTCTCATTGTCGCACAAATTACAAACGATTTTCGCCATTCCACGTTGCTTGTAAGAACTTGAACTTTACTTTATTACGCATTTCCTTGAAAAGAGAATTTCTAAGCATGAACTGAACTGATTGCCAGTTGCGCGTCATGTGCATATAAATATGCTTATATACAGTTCCAATAGGGCCAATTGCATATATTAGGCCGATAGCATTAAGGTTGGAACAGCGTCTGCGTCTTTCATACATTCCCTGTTAGTTGAACTGCACATTAGTTAATCACATTTTTATTATTCTTTTTTTTTTTTTGCTCAATCTTTTGAATTTATATGCAACGAATTATTGGTTCATTTATGTTGTGTATTGGCTGTATATGATGTATGATAGTTGCTGATGATGATATTTAGTAAATAAAGAAAAGTAGAATAAATAAAGCTAGACATTAACAGGTAGAGTAAATGAATATCTGGGCAATAATATCGAGAATGATAATTAAAGGAAATCCACATTATATTAGAAGGCATTGCATACATACTTGTTGGTTCATTATTGAATAATTCCAGAATTAATGCCTATGCATATATTTGTATATTACATTAACACAAAACCTAGCAAACCTAATATATATATATATATATATATATAATATATATATGATATGTTTGTGAAAATTTTCAGCAGTTTTTTAGCTCTATTTATCATAAAATACCTGAAAACGAATTGTGATAATATTCTAAATTGAGTCTCTGCCTGCACTCATACTCTATTTATTACTTATGAGTTTCATAAAAATTTGATTATCATGATTTTCTCTTTCGGAATTTGTTTATTCTTTATTTCGATTTTTCGCGTACCATCCGATTAATGAAGTGCAAGTACAATATATTTTAAGTTTTTTGCTTATTGCTATCGGAAAAGAAATCAAAAATTTTATCACAATATATATAATATGATAATACTCATATGATGAAATTGATTCCCATTCACTCGTTAGCGGACTCTTAGCGCTAACATAAATTTCAATTTATTTACATGTAAATATTAATAAAATACTGCACATATATGCAAGTATATGCTATGCTACTTGGGGAATATGTGTAATAAATTGAATTGAATCAACCTGCAAATGGGGAATAGCTGTGATTTCCTTCGAAATGAAGACAGTGTTTATGGATTCATAAAAAATATATATCATTTCTTTGACGATATGTATCAAAATGCAATGATTTGAGTGATGGTCTTTAGCTAACTTTAACCTTAAGTTTATATAATAATTGGTGGTTGGGGAAAGCATCAAACGTCTGCATCTCCACAAAACTAAATCAGTTGGAGCGGAAAGAACATTAAATTAGCGAAATCCCATTAACATGTAGGATTATCCGAAAGCAATTAAATAAAAAGTTAAACACATATGCGATTCTCAAATCATTAAATTATGTCCTTCGGTCCGGCCAAAATCCCAAGTCTGGATTATTTGCCCATAAACAATGGCTATCATCTCAAAAATATAATGAAATTTTTCAAATAAATTTTTGCTAGAAAACAAACCAACACAACAAATATTTTTCCAAAGATTTACCAAACACATACCTATGACAAACTACTTCTTTGAAAAAAAGTTTCATTTCAATTGCTACGTTATATAAATTCTAATAAACTTGGAAGAAATATTTAATATCTAGGTTATGGGTATTCGCGATTCGTTCAAACTCGTATAAAATTTCTTATTTGCTTTTTATGTTGTTTTTGTTTTTTTTTTTGCAATTTTACCTGGTAACCTAAAATGAAAATCGTGCTGAAAAAAAAAACAAAGAAAAAATTAATTTACGCTAAAAATGCTTGAACGTAAAAAAGCCTTCATTTTTATAGTACGAATATATATGTACGCGTGTATTTTTATTGCAGATAGAAGAAAATA
>KK502438.1:1409079-1430535 GCA_000688735.1 Glossina austeni | reverse complement strand
TATATATACATATGTATATAAAAATTTTATGGCCTTTTTATGGTATATTTTTGTGCTGTAAACTATTTCTGTGTGTATGTACACATGTACATGTCTGTTTGTAGAATATTAAACTAACATGTCTGCTTAATATAATTTTTTTATACCCATCAGCAGAAAGTATGGATATATTAATTTTACCATTCCTTTGACGATATTGAATCTCATCCGCATTGGAAGACCGTACTAAAGTCGATGAATTATCATTCAGCGGGAGATTTTCATTAAAGCAAAGATTTGATTTAGGTATTAAACAACGACGCGACACGCGTAAAGCGCTACTAACAGCTGGCCACATTTCGCCACTTAAGAGCGGGATTTTTTATACCACCAAGCAATCTAAACTGTTATCCGGTCGATTGTCTTCGATACTTGGACGTTAATGCTCTTGTGATTTAACAAATTATGATAATTATAAAAATGATAATTTATAATAAAAATGTATAGTTTTACTGCAACAATGCTGCTGCTGTTCAACTTTTATAATATCTTTACGGCATTGCTTAAATTACTAGAGTTACACGTGTAACTAAATATAGCATCGATCTAATAATTATAAGTGGCTGCATGCAGTAGGTATCCGAGATTCGTTCTTAGTCGAATGAATTTTCCTCAATTTATTTATTTATTTTTGTTTTTTTTTTTCCCTTACTTTTCATTGCGCTTTTTCCATTTCCCTTCAAAGTTTGCTCGGCTACATAGATATACGAGTGGGGTATTTTTTTTGCTTTTTTTTCCTACTGACTCGCTCTGTACCGTTGTTGTTACTGTTGCTGCAGTTGTTTGTAGTTTAGTTGTTTGTGAGCATTTGCAAGTTATGGCATAAAAAGTTATTAACAGTACGGTTTTGGTCATAATTTTAAAAGGTTATTTCTTCTTCTATGGTTTTACATTGCAGCAGTCATACGACCAAACGACCAGAGCCATTGTGTAACTATGTATTATACCTTATTCTTACTTTCACTATTCACTATACGTTCATTATTGTTGTGGCTAAGTATTACTGAACGTATTATGTACACATACGTGTGTACAGAAAAGGTGTTAACTTGATTTATGATATTTGGTTAAATGCTATACAAATATTGAAATTTATATTATGATCTGTTTTTTTTTTTCTCTGTACATGTACCTACTGTGTACTACTACATCTACTAAAGCAAATAAAGAATAGTGTGTAACAGCAGACTAGTATATAGTAATTATAATCAAAATATATATTTAATGCTCTTCTAAAAAAATTTCCTATTCATTCGTAAACTTTCCTCTTTCAAATTGTTACAAGTGCTTACCCAATTTCACCGATAAGTATGTAATAAAGATATATTAACCTCGCTTCGATACATGCACATTTTCCAAAATCATTTTCTGCAAATCAGTCCAGCTGTCCAGCTGTCCAGCTGTCCAGTTGTGTTAAAGGCTCGCAAAGCATTTTTGTATCTAATATTCAAGTCGCAATTTTCAAGATAATCTCATGAAATTCCTTACAATGACACGTTTTAACCTAAGAACAAACTTTATTGCATTAATGCATTGGATAAGACCTGTTTCTACGAGCAGCCTTACACATAAATCGAATGGGCAAAATTTAAATAGGATAGAAACCTTTTTTCGAACTCACATCCGTGTCAACTTTTCTTCGTTATAGAAGATAATAAGCCGTAATATGCCAACAAGGTTTATATTGTAGGATTTTATGATGAATGAGAAGTGAAAAGCAAGAAAACATAAATGTTGACATTTCATGACAAAGATAGATGGTGACGAGTAGCATTAGATAATGTGATGTAAGGTATTTAATAGTCCGACTTGCCCAATTATAATGTTTTGATTTGTTTTTGATAAAATATTCTTAGGAAATTATATCAAAAAGTCGCTTTGCTCTTCTTATAAAAATGTTCTTACAAAATTAACATAAAATACATAATTTATAAAAGAATCCAAATTTGTAAAGGACAAAGTCATCATAATAACATTAAAAACTACGAAAAGGGTATTGACTTTAAGATAAATTTTTAGTACCCACTCACTACCTTTAGCTGGTATATTGTTAAGGGAAAGAAGATTACATTGTTCTGTACCAGGCTTTATGTTAGTGCACTTTATTAACTACCAGTTACCAGTTACAATATATGACGCTTTATGAAAGTTGTACTTAACGAATCGAGCGCTTTCCATTGTTCGCTGCAATTTTAAAGGATCTTTATATGAACGTGTACCTGCTATAAAATCTTATATTTTGGTTATTAAAAGCCTGCCTGCGTGATGTTGAGCCCATTTGTACTACTCTTGGTGTATAGTCGTTGATAAACATTTGAAAAAAATTTCACTTATCTACCTCAATTTCTAAGACCGTTAACATTCCAGCTACTACGGGTCATACAGAAATCGATAACAATCGTCTCAGAATTGTCCAATGGTCAAACCATGTTTTCATTTATCGTAATTAATTAAATGAAAGATTTGTTTAAAAATAGAGAAACGCAACAAAAGTAAAAACATAACGCATAAGTAGTAGTTTTTTTTTTTTTTTTTTTTAGGAAAACTTCTATTAAAGATTATCAAATAAAAGCATGCATTAAAATGAATGAACGGTTGTTCAAATCTATATCACAAGCTAAAGTCAAGAACAGGTTAACATCCTTATATGTAAATTGAAATCAAGCTTAAGGCGTATTGCAGTGCTTGCCTCAAGGAATCTTTTTCTTTTCAATTAACTTAAACAAGTAAAATACAATCAATTGTCTCTATGCTCGCTCGGTAAGCAATTGCCAACTGAAGGCCTCAATATTATCATATCCGTTGTATTAATCTGCTCACAAATTACATCAATTAACGTGTTTGCTGTTGTTTCACGCAGGCACGAAACCAGCTTGTTGTTATTATTCGTTTTTTTTTTTTTTTTTTTTTGCTGAACATTTAGACACTTTGAAAACATTTTTCCTTCAAGAAAATTTTTTTTCGTTTTTTTTTATTAATCATAGCTATTTAAAATATTTTTACGATTTCCTTTATCTGAGAAGTTCATGTTGAAGCGTTAAAAAATTTATGATGAATAATTCCCTCAAGCTTAGAAAGTTTTTAAATCCATGAAATGAAATTTTCCAAAAACTTTAATTACTTCAATATGAAAGTTGCAAAAATTTGTAATAATAATTGTGGGTAATATCATTAGAAGTTTACCAACGAATTCTTCATTTAGGCATACGTATGCATGCATAACGGTCGCCTTAACAATAAATTTTGTATACATATACATATATACATATTTGTAATGAAATAAAAACAAGTAAAAACGTTTTATTTAACCACCATTAAATACCCTACACCGCATCTCTTAATACAATTCAAAAAGATAAGATAAGTATTTATTAGAGAAGTAGTTGAAAAAGTGTGCAATGGCGTTCATGGTTGAACCAAAATACGTTGATGCACTAAATTTGTTTATAATTACGACCCATAGATTGTACCCACAAATACATGAAAAGATATCAGACGGACGGACGGCAAGCTTTGATCAATTCGAAAAGTGATTCTAAATCGATGGCTATAATATAAGATGAATATATTTCAAGTCCTTCTGGGTATTATGTACATCTGCATAAACTTAATATATCCTTATATCATAAGTGCTGTGGGGTATAGAGAAAGGGAAAACAGCTAAACCATAATTGTTAAAGTTAGCAATGTATATATTGTATAGAAGAGTAAGACACAACAACAATTCTTGCGCCAATTAAGAATTAATATAAACTGGATTGTAGTTGTATCGACCGCAGAGGTTATATTAGATTAAATAAAAAACATTTGGGGCAATCCCTAAAATGTTATATATATTTGATCAATATGAATAGCAGAAACGATTTAAACATAATTGGAGAGAAATATATATAGGATATGGAATTGATATATTGAGTTAGCGGATTTTCGCTTTACCTTGCCATCATGTACGCTTAACCAGTGTATGGTAGGTAGTAAAAAATTCTGAACGAGCTGCATATATCTTCGTCTTCTTTTTCTTCTTCTTCTTCTTCTTCTTCTTCTTCTTCTACTTACTTAGTTGGTATATTCTCTTTTCTTACTTTTAAACTTATTTTGATCACTGTAGGGAAACAATTTTTGCAAGCAAATATTGCCTGCTTTTAGGATTATGAAATAAACCGACCTTTACGTTTACTCACTTTAATAAAATATGTCTCTGCTCGTATTTAATCGATGATAAAAGAAAAGCCTCATAATTAAATGAAATACACATATGTCTGGTCTTAATTTATTCCTTAGATTGTTTGCTTTTTGATATTATAATTAATTCGTAGTGTTTTTGTATATTTTACTTTTTCCTATTTTCGGTTTCAATTAAATACGAAAAGGTTACAAACGCGTAGCTTGGCCTCCCGTGTCCGAAGAAAGAATTGTGCGTGAATTCACACCTCAACCGCAACCTCAGTATCAAACAGTTCCAACGAACAATCAACACGAACAACAGCAGCAGCAGCAGCAGCAACAACAACGACAGCCTCATCATCAACAACAATCTTATCCCGGCGCTGCTGCTCCGTCTATACAGGTAAGTCGTGTTGTGCCCAACTGCTAGCCCTACTACTACAGCTAAATGCAAGAAAATAACACAATATTTCATGTCGTCCTTAATTTCTTTTTTATTATTTGTTCTTCTATTCGCTTGTATTACTGTTTAGTTTGAAATTATTGCATATAAATAACTCTATAACATAAACTGTTTATTAATAAATTTTTATATTTAATTTTCAGTTATATTAAAAATCCTTTTTCTCTATTGCTGTTTATTTCGGTTATTATAGTAAATTCGATATACGGGTATACGAGTATACGAATGGTGTAAATAACTTTGTAAATATATTTGACAAAAGCAACTAAAGAATTAATATATATATATATATATATATATATATATATATAATATATATATATATATATATTCGAATGATTGGTTTTTTTTTTATTATTTTTATTAAATATTATCAAAATATTATCAATTTCATGAGTTTTAACTCAATACAGTTTGCTATTGTTGTGTTAGCATTTTCTTTTTTTTTTTCCTCTTTCTTTTTTAAACGCTGTAATCAAATATTTATAAAATCGATAATAAAGCCAGAGTTACTGCGGATTCTCTTTCAATATCAACACCACAACGGCATCATCAACCTTTTTCCGTTATCGCAATTTAAATATTTAAATATGTACAACATACAATCGAACATACACATATACAAACATACATACATACGTTCATACATACATACATACATACATACATACATACATACATACATATATAAATGCAATCAACTATGTAACAAAAGATATGAATGCGTGCAATGATGAAGTGAGAATACATCTAACCCTTGATTAACACAAGACTTTCTTTTTCACGATTTTCTAAACATGTTTTTGTTCCCGTCATCTCTTAAAATGATGAATGCTTAGAAAAAAACAAAAAAAGTAACAATAATAATCTCTTTCGTACCTTTATATCTATATATCCTATATTCTGCTTTCTCAATCAAAAATTCTATATGAATGGATTCATACATATTCACGGGCGACGAAAATCGCCAAATCGAAAGAGAAAACCAAGCAAGTAAATCATCCGAAAGATCGGCCTACAATTAATAGATATTCATATGCAAAGTCGGTAGTTCTTAATATGTGCCAATTATTAAGAGGCGCTCTACGTTACACATTTCAGGCATAAGACATTCAATAACGTACCTTTTTAAGTATCAAATACATTAATGGCATTTCGCCTTTCTTGATATACAAAATGTTATGTATGTTTCATCCATTCCATCTATTATTTATCAATGGTTGAAGAGAGGATCTATTGCTAATTTTCTTAAAACTTATCATAATAAGCCTTCATCTCTGCTCTTTTAATATTTGTGGTACAAGGCTACGTTACGTTTTTGCGGAGGTATACGATACCCAGAAGCAGTTCAGAATGATTCACAATCACTTGCTGATATGAATGAAACGTGTCTGTCCATCGGTCCGTTTCGTTTCCTGGTGTTAAATATTTAAGCCAAAATTTTTAAGATATTTTGATGAGACTTGTTACATTGACTTGCCTTGAGCGAACGCTACCGAAAATTGTTCGGATCGAACCATATAGCTCCTCATTTGGAATGATCACTATATGAATAATTGTAAGGTAATGTGCCGTAATTATGTTAATTTAAGAAATTCTGTACAACATTTTCCAAATCTACTACTATCTAGGGCTGGCTTTTCTACGATACTTGATTGGAAGACAAGGAGAAAATTCATTGACATCAGATCCGATATGTATAGATTAAAAACTAAATTTGTGTACGCGGCCGTTTGTCCGTGTGTCTGTGTCGTTTTTTTTTTTTTGTGTTTGACCTTCAGCTCGCAATTTTTGAGATACTTTGGTGAACTTTAAAATACCGACAGAATTTGGCCCAAGAATGAATGCCATTGAATGTGGTTCGGATCGATACACTTTTTCGACCGTTTCCCATGTAACGCAGCATTTTGAAAAGGCAATACAAGGATAACTGTAAGGCGCTGCAAGGTACTTAATGATGGACCGCATCCCCCTATAGTGATTTCGCTTTTTTTTTCTTTTTTTTTAATAAATACGTCTGAAGTATTAGTTCATTTTAGGAAATCCTTAAAACGCCAAGACCTTCAAACGTTTGGAATTTTTTTAGATAATTCTGGCCAGATCCATGCAACGATTTAGCTGATTATCAAACCTTACTTTAACGAGAGAATGATCATAAAAAAAAAAGTGAGCAAAATCTAAAACTAAGTTTATTCTTTTAGTCAAAGTTTCCAGTTCCATAACGTGATTGCAAAGGACGCGATTTCATTCAGATATCTTTAAAACGTTTTCACTGTTTATACATGAAAAATATATCAGGTTTCCAAGCGCACATTTCTATACAATTCACAATTATCATTAATAAACGGTAACTATTTACGTGAACGTATTTTATAAGCGGTTTCGACTAAAACGGCAAAAATCGATGAACAGGTCTTTACAGCAAAAAACTTGGCATCCCTAGCGAAATTTACTTTTTTCCTTTACAACTTTACGTTTTCCTTTCCATTATTAATTATTCAAATTTTTTTGATGAAAATAAAAACCACTTCTATTGTCTCTCTACTCTCTCTACTCTCTCTTCTCCCGTATTTTAAAGTTACGCTGAAATGTAAATTTTTTTTTTTTATTATCGAAAATTGATATTTTAACAGTTGTGTTTCCAAATTATCAGGTGTCATGTTTTTTTTTTTGTTTTCTTTTGTTTTGTTTTTTTTGCAAAAATAACTGAATGTATTCGTTCGAAATTTATGTATTGTTAAAAATGTTACGAGAGAAGATCTATAGTAAATTGCTTATTAAATCTTTCTACTAAATCCTACGCACAATTATCAAATCGAATCAGTTTCCGACTGAAACATACAACTCTATATTTAATGTTTTGATGCGGGGTGCAAATGGTTGTAACACCCAAAAGGACTTGACATAGATCCACTTCATCCTCCTCCACGTCTCCCTTCCATTATACCGATCGATTCAGTATCATTTTCTAATTCCTGATCAAGTCTGCCCGTCTGTTCAGGTTCTCTTGTTTTCAACCTTCTGGATATTTTGATGAAATTCGGTACAATGACAAGGTCCAAGGTCTAAGGACGAACGCTCTAAGGTCTAAGGATTGACACTGATTAAAGTTGTTACAAGAAAAACCGTTTAGTAATAGAACTTTGGCATTATAAATTGGTGTGAAAGACTCGGATTGAAAGGGGCAATTTTCTGAACCCTTTACGGCAACTGAGTCATTGGTATGACATAATTTTCAACACTTCTTAATAAAAATTTGTTCACGATAATTAATTTGGCATAAAAATTAATCTTCCCAAATTTGGACCACGTAGCTCTATTTTTTTTTTTTTTTTGGATCTCGATAAGACTCATATAAGGCTTTTAATAAAAAATCAGGTCTAATTTGTGATGAAAATTTGTCCTTATTAAGTCAACCGCAAGGACCTTTGATCACATAGATGTTTTTTTTTGGTCACATCATATATAGGGATTGTCGTGAGAGCAATTCCTTTAATGGCGACAAAGTATAATTAATAGTTTGTTATGGCGGAGGCAACTGAAAATGAATAGAATCTGCTTAATTCAGACCACAATAGTTGACGTTTTCAGTATTCTCCAAGGGCTTTCAAGAAGATTGATGAATTATTAATTAAGCGAAGTGGTGTAGAGTAACTAATGCTCAGCCTTGCCCAACTGTAGCATTCTTACTAGTTTTGCTTTTTTTTGCACGACACACGTTCTTCGCCTTCTTTCTGTTAACCGCAATCCATACACAATAAAGGGGATATAGAAAAAAAAAGAAAATGAGGTTTCTCATCTTAGCAGAGAAGAAGGACGATTAGTATCAACAAACAAGTTTTATAAATGCATATACGCTGCACTTAAAAAGCAGTTTTATTTACAGTTTATTTCTTTAAAATAACACGGTTATTGCGTCGTCTTTAAGGTTTTTCGCATCCTTCAAAAACACCATAAATATGTGAAAGGTTCACTTGAAAAGCATTATGAAAATGTAGTTTTATGAAAGTGAATATAAAATTATTGCACTTGACGATTCATGCACTTTGAAAGACAAAAAAAAAACAAAAAAACAAAAACAAACTTTATGAATGCACTTGGCGGGGAAGAAAAAATTACAAAAAGAAAACAAAGGAAAAAGTGAAAATGTTGATTTTACACATCACACATACATGTGCGTACGGAATGCAGCGTGTTAAAGGACAAGCCATCAGCCCACACATTCAGTTTTCATATTTATGATGCATAATATACATGTTGACATATAATTTATATTAAAAATAATTTTACGGTATAAAAATTATTGTAACATTAATGTCTCTGTGACTTTAACTAAATAAATGGTATACAAGTTTTTTGAAATTTATATCCAAGCAATGATAATGAAAATAGTATGTTGAGGGCAAAAAGTGTATGCGCTGTATGTAATCAACCAACCACATGTACAACCACAATAACACAACCGAAAAAAAACAAAAAAACGAAAAAAAAAAAACATATATACACATAAGCCAACACATACAATTGCGGTCATTTTAAATATAAATACATATATAGGAGACTGTATATTGCGTAACTGAATATGGTTGCGTGCATATACTTAACTAAGAAAGAAAGTATCTTCGATTAAGGCCGAATATTTTGATACCCTCCATCAAATGGGAATAGTCAAAGATGCATTCATTGGATAGATATCTATATATATATATATATATCTATATATATATATATAAAATTGTTATATCTGTATCGTGTGATTTTGCAAAAATCCAAAATTTTTATTGATATTTGGACTTAGTCTACCGAAAGCTCTAAAGAAAAAACGATTTGATAGCAATTCAATCCTTCTAAGCAAACTTTTGAGCTTACAATAACAAATTTAATAAACGGACAGACAGATAGACAGACAGACATAAAAAATTATACATGCTTACATCGATGAATTTACTATACGTTTTTGTTTCATCCATATATCATATATCGTTTGGTAAAATCTTCTATTGATAATGGAATCCTTACAAGCGTTACAAACATTCCGCAAATTTAAATTACTGCTTGCAATAAGTAGACAAAGGTAATAATAATAAAAACGTAAAAGATTTTTCTTTTTTTTAATAGTTATATGTGAAAAATTATGCAGACTTAATTAAAGACCATCATAGAAAGAGTTGCAATTCAGGCTTCTGAGTCCACAACAGTAATTGCAGAGCAATGAATGGAAAAAGTCATCGAAACGAAACACAAAATTCACTGAATCTATTTATTATATTCTTTGTACGGCACATTTCAGCAAATTATTGTTAAAACAAAAAAAAAAAACAAGGTATAAATCTAACACTACCGTAATCGGGCAATTTAGACTTAAAAATAACGGTAATTGTTCTGAAATACTGTCAAAGTTTTATAAATCTTTGCGAGGAAAAAACAAGAAAATCTCTTAATAAACACTTAGTTAACATATCGCTTCAATATAATGAGAAATTAAATTGAGATATACTCAACACTAAAAATCTTACCATCAAATTGATGCTTGACCCATGAACTGGGGCGGGGGAAACGTAAAAAGATGCTTACAAGCATTACTGCGTGACAGTATTTCTATCTATATTTATCATTTTTTCCGTAATCTCTTGATGTTAACGTATTTTCAATACCTCTAAAAATATAACGCCACGCTTAAGTTCCCGAGGCGTAACTGTCGTATCGGATAGGCTTAATCTATTAATCATTTTTTCCATAGTACTATATTCAGATTTTACACTACAGTATAAATCATCTCGTCAAAGTGCAAACTTTAGCGCTCTTATGAACATGAAATTTGAAAAATTACGCAGCAAGAAAACATCACGTATGTAAGCACGTTTGTGTTGTTCTTCTTTCATCGCTATCGATGTAATAGTTGAAATTTAAACAATTTGGCATCGTACACTGGGTGCTTCGACAGATCTTAACCACAACCTTGTCTTTAGAGTAAATTCAAAAAACTGTTCAACTTTTTAACAACTTTTGCGAAACTGAGTTTGCGAACTAAGTTTTTTAGTTTATACGAAGCAATGCGATTCGGGACTTATTCGTTTTTACGCGTTCATACCTATCCGCTATTCTTCATTGTCTCCAGTCGAAGCCGAAGCCGAAGCCGAAGCTACCACAGGAAGAACTTAAAAGTGTTAATATTTTTAGGTTAACTGGTTTATGTAAAAAACAAACAAAGCTTAACACATATAGCAATCGTAGCATTCGGATAACAACTTCTACAGAAGATTTAAAAGATTTACTTTGCGTCAATCACTCTTTCAACTAAGAAAGTACAAATTGTGTTAGCGACCAGCGTTATTCACAGTTAAAACTGAGTTAAACCTTTTCTCTCATTGCATTGCATGGGTGTATTCTTCTATACTTTGTTGACCTAAAAAAAAACAAAAAAATTCACTCTCTGCGAAACATGAAAATTTCGAAGGATGTGCCGCACTCCAATCATTTTCCTTATTTTTCGTTATCTCATAAGCACAAGTTTTCTTATTAACTCGAACATACCGATAAACTTTTCTTTCTATGCTCCAGCATAATGCAACTTTGCTATGATGATCCATATTTCAACTGTTACTGTTCAACTTACTGCGATGCACTCAGTTATCTAAAAGTGACAGTTTAACGCAGAAAGGTGGATATTGCTGAACCCATGTTTCTATTGGACAGTAACTTAGCCATTTACTTTAGCGGACGTAATACAAAGGCCCATACAAACCCACATTTTTTAGCCACATTTATTAACAGGTGGTTAGTTGCCATTTAACTAAGACTTCCCGGTACCGGATTAACAGCCTAATCCATGATTAGAGCTCGTGATAGATCTAATGAAACTTTTACTCAAGACAGGAAAAAAAGAATGGCTGTCTACTTTGGAAGGCAGAATAGAACTACAATTGTTTTAAAAACGATGACGATATACAAAATCGTTCGAGTTCTAAGACAATTTTTTGCAAATTGAAAGTAAGTCCTAGCGCATGGAAGTAAAAAGCGGAAAAAGCGGAACGAGCATTTTACAAAATTACATTAGAATAATGTAAACTAAGCCAATACATGTCCCAACATGTCCTTTACAACTATTTTTCAAGAACCAAAATTATATCTCATTCCTCTATAAAGACTCAATTTTTACGAGAGCGAGCATACACCGTAAGCCGACGTTGGCGGAATTTGATCAAGCTCTTTTTTAAAAAACGTAATATTCTCCGCCTACTTTACTTATAAAATATAAAAATGATCCGATCTAATCCTAAATAAATTCTATTAATACTTAAATCGAGTCAAAAAATAATTTTGAATAGATTGGTAGAAAAAGAGACAAATTAAGTCTACTGATCATTGGCCCCTCCTTTGTCATTGGTGAGTGGTCTAAGTGTTCTCTCCGACAATATCGGAAAACCTTTTTATGGTCAAAATTATTTTCATTGGCAGAAGTTTGCTTTTCGCTTGATTTTTTTAAGGCCTATCGTTCAATATGCGCTAATATTGCTAAGTTAACCGTCGCACCTGCGACAGTAGAAATTGTTGTTCCAACAATTACGACTAAGTGTTGTTAAGTGTTTGATAGAAAAACGAGTGAAAAAAGTATAGTCCACTATTGAATACCCTACATCACCCTGCAATTATCCATATATCAAGTATTCGAAATAAATCGTAAATATGGTATGTGGTCGAAAAAGTGATCTGATCCGAACAAATTTCATCAAAATATCTCGAAAAAAAACAAAACAGACAAACAGACGTGCAGAAAAGGTCCTTCTGGGTGTTGCGTATATCCGCACAAACGTAAGATACCCTTGTATCTCAAAAGTGATGCACAAGAACAAGAACAAAAACTGATAGGCAAAAGACGATGGGTGGCATTCACCAACGTGTATAAAAAAAAAAAAATAAAAGAAAAACTTGTTCACGAGAAAAAGCTCTCTGTTAATAAGGTGGCGTGATTGTGTTCCGCCACGATCCCTGACGCATATTTCTGAGTGTCACAATAGCAATAAGAACATTCATATATCTGCACTCTCTGGTGATGGGTGCAAAAAAATTTTCAGAATTAAATATTAATCAATTTTAAACTTACTCGTAAGCATACTCGTAAATATTAAACAATTACACATGCATGCCATAAGTAAATACACGTGCATATATCTATGCATTACACTTATACACGAAGTGACATTGTTATGGTTAACATTACTCCCGCTGCTGCATTCATGTATACAGGCTTGTATGCATCTGTGATAAGAGATCGCTCTTTAAAACCAATTCGAATAGCAACAACAATAATAATAATAATAATAATACTCCGCCTCCCAGTAGATTGTTGTCTGCATCTATAGAATATACGTCTACGAAAGGAAATGGCAAGAGCACTATAAAATTTTGCTTATACATACACATCCAGTTGCTCTTGCAAGAATCATTTTAAACATACGCGTGTGATATAAAATTTCAACCTACGTATGTTTATTTATATGCATACATTTTAGCCTCATTCTCATCTATCTTTTGCAAATTTAACTATGCTGTGCCATTAAAACAATGAGACGACTTTTTATATTGTGGTATAAAAACAAATTTGAAACGTTGTTCCTTTTCGGCTAATTGTTCAGCGTTATCCACAAAGGACTAACGGCTTTGTAATAGCTATTACGGATAAAAGAAATGCAAAAAAAATAGAAGGAAATTTGGATCATTTTCAAAAACGAGAAATTTTTTTTTTTCTTAGGCCAGACTTCAAATAAAACGCAATCTCTTAATATAAACAGCATACGTTCACACTTATCCATCCATCCATCTAACCGTTTAGGTTTATTTCATTTAGGGAATGGATATGTGTATAGGAATTCTGGGTTTAGATTTTCTTCCTTTATTCCTCTATCTCTATCTCTCATTCTACTTCTCATACTTTTCCTTTTTCGTTTTAATGCTCACATGCATATGCATGCATACACGGTTCGTCTGCTTGCCTAATTATTATTAAGTACCCAACTAACTGAACATTTATGAAGTGAAAATATTATTTATGTTAAAAGTTTAAAAATTTCCCAAAGTATATGGGTATGTGCCCAAGTTAAGTTAAACTTAATACTAAGATTTTATTAGATGAAGACAATGTAATAGAAAAAGGGCGAGAAGAAAAAAAAATTACAAATTCCGGGGATGAAAAGAAGAGTTAGAAGAAATTTTGTGCCTAAGCCTTAAGGGATATAAAATGAGCACCGAACTCATAACTTATCCTAGTTAATTGACTTAAGAATTGCGAAACACTTTCGTAAGATTATAATAATTTTTAAAAAAATTCTTGTACACACTTAAGCAGAAGCAAAAAAAAAAAAAAAAAGAAAAGAGGACAGAAAAAAAAGGAAAAAAATTTCTAAAAACTTTAAGGACATGCCCTCATTGAACTTGACTTGAAGTGAATTGCATAAAAGAAAGCCTTAGAAAATGATTTACGTATATATACATACATAGATACGTGTGCATTTAAAATTGCAATTGGACAAAAATCACCAGATAATATATATATGTATATATTATTAAAAGTGATATATTTGTAAATATATATTTATTCGTATATAATAAAACAGTGAGAGAGAGAGAGAGAGAGAGAGAGAGAGCATGTAAAGTAATTAAATTTTCATAAATATTTAAACTTAAATAAATATGGAATTTTATTTCCCCCGTCGTAACCCAACGGTCAATCGGCCTATTTGACAATACATATTGCAGGTATAAATAAAATGAATAAAAAGCAAAGGCTCTGAATAAAGAATATTTTGAAAAAAAAAAGAAAAACGTGCTTGCACATGGACATAACTGAAATTCTTTTTATGTCAACTCGAGTATCTTCTCAAAAAAAAAAGGAAAGAAAAACAACAACGAAAACTGACTATTAAAAATAGTCAATTAATGAAAGGCAACTTATACAAGACAACCATAAGAGAAAACAAATTGAGGACAAGCCAAATATATAAGGACTGACAGGTAGGCCATAGACATTTACAGAAGCGCAAAAGTATGCAGACAAACAAATAAAAAACCCTTTCAAGTGAACATAATTACCAAGACAACGTAAAGAAATACTTACGTAGATGTATGCATCGGTTGATAGCGGCAGCTTCCCATACATAGGCTTGTAAATTTCAAATGAGCAACGCGCAAGTAGAGTCAGCAATGATGATAGGTGGCGGCTGCCAGTGTCTTTCTTCTTTGTTTTTGTTTTTTTTTTTTTTTTTTTGCCAGGAATATATACTTTACGCTGCCCATTAAAATATTTCAGAGTTTTTTTCTTTTGTTTTGGTTTTCCTTATCGAATTCGCTTCAATTACAGGAGACGTTTTATGCGTATATTATGCCCGCTACATAATTGCAGAAGGTATCTTAATCCAATCATGCCTTTCGAAACAATCGCAAGTATACATCAGATTACATAAAAACGTTGTTTTAAATGATAAACGATCGTTATTATGATCGCCTATTAGCTGATCGGCTTTTCGATTTACTTCTGAAGCAACCAAGTATTGCGTTGGAAATATTTTAACTTTGTTCACCAGATGTCAATAAATTGTTCCTAAATATGTTGATGATAATAAATAACGTTCGCCAATAACGTTCACAGTTTTAACTTACATAATTTGTAAACTTTACGCCTACCATTAATGAAAGACAGAAAGTAAAAGAAACTAAAGGATTTTTGTGTATCAAAGACTCGCCCTAAAGGCTAACAAAAGTTTCATATTTGTCTTCATTTGCTTTAGCATAGCAACATGTGCGAATGCATCCATTTATATATGTAAGTATGCATGCGTGTGATTGAATTGTTAAATTTTAATTGCAATTTAAATTAAAAAATCCGTTTACCGCATTGTAAATGTGTACATTTCTGTATATTCAAGATATGTATATATATGTATATGTATGTGCATATATGTGCATATGTAATTTTTAAATACTATGTACGCGTGCCGAAAACTCTGTAAAAATATAGACATTAATATGGCGGGTATAAATTTTCATTACAATGCTTTGCATATGCACGTACATATATACGTTTGTATAAATGTACACACGCACGCACACACATAAAAACAACAAATTTTATATATAAAGTATTTATTTTGATTTTTCTGGCTCCCCATGGAATCGATTAATATGAATAATTATGACACAAAAATTTTAAATAACTTTATATTAAACTCACTTACCCGTAAACATGTACGTATATCCATACGTAAATACATATATGCTGACACTGATACATAGAATTATGTGTGCATAAAATACAAAATATGAAAAACAAAACGATCATAACAACCATGCGACCACTGCCACTTCCCCCACCGCTAACAACCAAAATGAAAACAACAACGACAATGACAACAAACCGCAGTTATATTTATACATTTATACATACACATACGTGCATAGTTCGAACACATACGCATGCATAAATACACAAATATATAAATACACACATCCGCACATAAATACATGCATGCATATATATACACACGCACACATACATACACAGAGAGACATACACATTTATCCAAGGATGATACATACTGGCTCACATGATGATATAAAACATGAAAGTGAGAGACGTTCTTTTCCGCACATTAATCTACCATGACAGCACGTGGCGTATACATAACATAAATTATTCGCGCATAAAAAGCCAAATAGTCAGCCAGCCAACCAGCCAACCCAGCTTACCAACCATCTCAACCAGCCAGTCAGCCAGCCAGCTAGTCAGCCAGCCCGTCAGCCAGTCAGCCAGTCAGTCAGCCAGCGAGCCCAACAAATATAAATATAAACAGTAACGCAGCAATAACAAAAACCGTAGCAATATCAATGCACAGAACTACAATTCACCTTTTATAGAACTGGTTTTGTTTTTTGTTCTTCTCTTTTTTTTGCTTTTTTTTCTTTTTCTTTTTTTATGCATATCATATGCAATTCACATTAAAAACACGTACATAACCACACACACAGAAACGATGCTGTTGATTAAACGGCGCTGTTGATTAACTGAGCAAACACACGAATGTACTCGGCAAGTAGAATTCGTACAAATGCTAATACACGTACGGATTGCATACATTTGCTGACTTCGTTTATAATCCTTAATAAGATTGAGTAAACGAATGATGATCGAAATCTCTGCTTAAAAAACATAAACATAGCACAACTACACCAGAAATGTAAACTCGAAGCCATAAAACCACTTAAATTCATATGAAAAGTGTTGAAATATGCAAAAATTTTTAGCATATAAATAGGCGAATATTCATAAACGTATGCGCGCAGTTGACATAATAATTGATTTCTTGATTTCTTCATCAATAAATTTAAATATTAAATATAAATTTAAGTATTTGAAGGGGTTGGCTGCGTTTGTTTTTAAATAAGATTAAAGAAGATGTGAACAGATCCGTATAAATATGTTAATTTACATTTACATAAGCAAGTCGCCTTGAACGGTTGCGTCAAAAGGAAACCTCGCTGACTAGTCACTTTACTAAGAATGTTTACAGATAAAACTAAGACAGTTCGTATCAACTGGTAAAGCAAACACATTTTGTCGATAATAAAGCGACCGAGCTTTTTTTTGTATACAGAAAGCCATTTCTGGATTCAATTTCTAAAATTTAAAAAAAAAAAGAACAAAACGAAAAAAACAATCAAAATAATTTTCAAGTGGTTTCCAATTCAATAACGATCTTCATTCGAATGCATTTGTTTTCCAATATCAAAAAATGGCTCTAGCCAATCGTCATCAGATTAAGTTCAAGAATAAACTGAATCGATCGATCGTCGCACCCACGATGAAAGGGATATGTGCATAATTACCCAAAAACGCCAGAGAAACCCATTTTATTGAATTCATCTTTGGTTCACTGAATTATGACCACTTTCAGACCGGCCTTTTAGCTGGCCTTTGAAAAAATTTGCATCAGTTTTTAAAACAATCTTCCCATATAGATTAGTGGGATATACCTTCTCGTCTATTGTAGACAAGTTTTTGCAAGCGGATCGCGGAAGTTTTAGATAATTCATAGAAGTGTTTGTATAGTAAGCTGCCCCATTGTGGACGCTATTGAGAACAATTTGCCTTTATTCATCATTTTCGAAGTCGATTTGTATTTGACCGAAACGGAGTAAAATTTTTTTCTAATATTAATCAAGTCATTTTTTCGAATCGATCTAAGCGTGTCTGTCTACTTGCCCGACGTACAACGTATAGGTTGCGGTTTTTGAGATATTTTCACGAAATTTACACCAATGTGGTTTTACCCAAAGACAAGTTCCATTGACCACAACAATTTTACTATCATTCCACATACGTAATTCAAAAAATTGGACAGCGGGATTCGAAAATTATCAGAACACTTTCTCAAAAGTACTCTTTACAAATAAAAAAAAATTGAAATTTTCGAATTTCGAAATCGGATGAACCTCTCCCAGGTAGGTTACACTATAGTGTTTTTCAAAATAATGTCTTCTATTGGAAGTAGTCGAAAAAGTGCTCCGATTCGAACCATTTTCAAAAGTGCTCGTCCTTGAGCCAAATCGTAACGATGTACCAAATTCTATCAAAACAATTCTAAAATTTCGACCTATAGGTACGGAGACAAGAAAACCAGATAGACAGACATGCTTATGTCGTTTACATAATAAAAGAAGGTGACTGTGTCTCAAATCCTTCTGGATTTTGCATGCATACGCACAACCTTAATGTACTCTTGTGTCACATGTTGTGTAGGGTATAACAACCCTTTGTTCCAGATAGTCCTTCATATGTTTAAACCTTAATATGACAATAAAAAGTAATTTGTGGTAGTTTGTGACAAGCATAGGTTAAGAATAATAAAATGCTTGACTAGAAAGTTACTTTTGCTAAATTTGAACGACGTCAGGTTATGTTTTGGGACTAAGGACTCTTGTGAAAAGTATACATATATAGCAAGGTATGATTTTTATTTTGTTTTATTACGACAATATCGTAAATAAGGATTGTAAGGTGTCCGCCAATTAGTTTTTACTTGTTTTTGTTTACGTTCAATTTTGTTTCATTACTATTTCTAGGATAATTTAGAAACACTTTGTAAAATTTTGCATGAATTTTGCATCTCATACCTGGTGAGAATCTTCCTTCCGAATCTTCCGAATAGTTCCTAAAGTTACCTATGAAAGAAATCGCAAAACTTTACCATGCGATCATTATAGAATTTCTGATTAAGTTCAACTACAACATATCCGCAACTACTATTGTTGTCTGCAATAATTTCTATAACTTTTTTTGTTTTTGATTTTCCTTATAAATGCATATACATCGTATATTAAAATCATCTTGTCATTCTTGCGAAAATTTCAAAATGTGCATTTACACACAACAAGAAGCTTGAGCCGTATTTTGGCGGATGCGAATCATAAGAGCTTTTGATTGAGTCTTTTCTTGTTACAGTTTTTCTTTTGTTTGCTTTAATTTTGTATGAATATGATCTCTCAACCGAATCTTATGTCATGTCTTCAAATTGATACGTAGATAAGTCCGATCACCAAAAGTACGAAGAAATTTTCCGATATCCGTTTACTTTCACATCGTTTATAACTAGCCATAGCAGAGCTTAGGAGAAATGCAAAAAAACCGCTTGATGAAAAATTCGTCATCTTGCAACGTGTCCCTCTTGTCGCTCTTCAATCGCTCTTCAGTAACCTAATGAAATTGATTTCTGGTTTTGGTAAAGTTTTTGTATAAACCTGCCTCTGTTCGCTTTTTATAAACTCATATAAAATTATTGCAAGAGATTTTTTGCTTTTCAAGTTTCCTCTCAAACTCAACAACAAAATAACATTTCTCTTATTACCCCTCGTCTCTGCCTAACAAATGGTCACAAATTAGTGATTTTTCCTTTCAAATCTACAAAATTTAAACTGAGAGTAAGCGAAAAATTTGCTTGTGACTGTTTTGTGACTTGTGGCATCCCTATAATGTTGCTCAACATACGGCATGCGCTCGATGACAAATAATTGAATTGATGAAGGGGAGGGATCTTTGAAAAGAATATTAATTCGATAAAAAAAATGTATAAAATAGAATAATGAATAATTAATATATTATTTAAAGATTCGTTTACTTCGAATATTAGGTTTA
This sequence comes from Glossina austeni, assembly GCA_000688735.1. Taxonomy (NCBI): domain Eukaryota; kingdom Metazoa; phylum Arthropoda; class Insecta; order Diptera; family Glossinidae; genus Glossina; species Glossina austeni. Next base: position 1,410,685 of record KK502438.1, on the reverse strand, counting down.
GCACTTTCGCAACATAAATTGCGATCGCATGCAAGTTGGCATGTTGCAGTCTGGCAGTAAATGTTATAAAACTGAGAAGAGAACATATCGTAATCATTATAACTTATAGCATGTATGTATATTATGGCAGCCATCATATCATGCATCGTCATTTCTATTAAATATAATGTAAAATAATTAAAATGAAAAACTTTGGCAAAAGTTTGAATATATATTTATTTTGTTTTTAAATTTAGCATTTAATTTTATTTATTTTGCTTGTGTTTTTTTTCTCTCATAACTTGTAAACATTTTCATATGTACACGTTTAATATAAACTGGAATGAATTTGCTGCGGATTGTACACTTAAATATATATATATATATATATATATAATATAATATAAATATAAATATATTTATATATATATCTATATTTATATATATATATAAAAAATATTTATATATATATCTATATTTATATATATATATAAATATATATATATTTATATATAAAAATTAATATATTTATATATAAAAATATATATATATCTATATTTATTTTTTTTTCTTTTAGACAATAAAGGCTTGCAATTTTTCGATAGGATCGTATTGAGAGTAGGCAATATGTTTGTATATGTTACTCAGCCTGTAAGAGACATGTAGACGTGTACCAACCAACCCTTGTACATTTTTATAGGTTACTTATTATAGTTAAACTATATACTTGGACCGGAAAATACAATGCAATGACTGAGCCATCCTGTAGCATACCATTGGTAAACTGCACCGACTATCAGACACAATGCCATCATTACACAATATATTATTTCGGAATACGTCTCACGTTTTCGTAAATAATATTTTAGGGTTGAGTAAATAAATGGAAACAAAAAAAAAAAATAAAAAAAACAAGAAAAGAACAAAATAAAAAAAACGAATCAAATAAATAAAATATTTGTAAATATTTTTTGTTTTGCTTTGGTTTTATTTGTTTAACAACCATTTCGGTTGCGCTACCCGCCTGCCAATACAATTGTATTTATCTGCATACATATAAATGTTTATATATATATATATATATATGCAGGTACGTGTGCGTATGAAAACCGTATGTATTTGACTGTGCATTGTGTCATAAAGTTTATTTAACGATACTTGAAATTACATTTGGTCTATAAAACTCACTGTACTCAGGGATACACGTAGTTATAGTTGAAGTGTTCAATAGGTTTTTGTACTTTAAATGTTACATTTTTATGATTCGTATTTTGCGGTATACTTATACATACGTTTATGCATTATGGCTGACATTTATTTATGTTTTGGTTCGTTCTATGCCAAAAATAGAGAAACATGTCCAATACATTATCTAAATGTGAACGCCTTATATGCTAAAAATTAACGCTTGACTACCGTTATAATGAATACGCAACTATGGTATTTTAATAGAAATTATTTCCAAAACATCTACGCATAGTTCAAAATGATTTTCTTTACCAAGCAAGGTCTTAGCTGAAGTCTTGTTAATACCAATGTACAAAGATTCTCTTAGTTTTTCGTGTTAACATTAAGACAAAATTGATCAACATAGTCTTATAACTGAGACACGTACTTTCTCTTTCTC
>KK502438.1:1398753-1408973 GCA_000688735.1 Glossina austeni | reverse complement strand
CCCCCCTCCCAGCGCTTTTTCATCTTCTTTTTCTCTCTTTTTTTACTGTCTGCCCTTCGCTCTCCCTCTCTCTCTCCCTCTTTTTTGTCAACATAACGCGGGGATATTTGGAAAAATTATCCTTGATCCTATCTCGATCTCTGCGATACACATAAAATATAAAGCAAACGAATTATTAGCGATAACATTAAGGAAGCTCTTATCAGCGTAAGGCCATTGTATAGATTTCCACCATTTCATTACAACCTACAGTTCCAGATGTGGCCAGATACACTAAGTTGATGTGGGGCATCGGCAACAGTCAAAAGAACTTAGCATAGCCTCATCTTTTATTCTACCGATTGATTCGGAATCGATTTAAGCTTGCTCGCCTATGGGTCTCATACGTCCGCTTTTGTTCATTCTACATACATTTCGGTCCAAGGACGAACCGTCTTTCTTAAGCCAATTTTACTATCAACCTCCATCTAAGAACTTCTATTCGAACGAATGGAAAGATTATAGTGGGCTGCAGTCCATCGTTAAATATAGCTTGCATCACATCAGTTATTCAACTACAGTTATTCATATAGAAATAGGAAGTGATTGAACATTTGATGCGTCCTCCCTTGGCTCAAAATACGCAAGTATTCCAAATTACTTTAAAATATCTCCCAAAAATTGCGAACACGAGGTTGAACGCAAAAATGCATGGGCGGACAATAGACGGACAATAGACGGACAGACGGACAGACAAGCTTAGATCGATTTAGAAAGTGATTCCGAGTCATAATTTAGTATCGCCCATAACACAAGCGGCTTAAGCCGCACAAGCGCTTTAAGCTTAAGCACAGCTATTTGCAAGATGTTTTGACAAATCACATGATAGTATATGCTATATGCGTATATAATGCATATGCAATATATATGGCAAGTAAATAATTCTGCGAACATAATTTCTTACTGTGAATATAATTTATTTCTTATAGTTTTTTGTTTCTTCTTCCAAGAGTATTTTGCGCAGAAATTTTATTAAATTCTTTCTCGATTATTAATTAAATAATCAAAAACATCTGTTGGTAATTTTTTTTTTTTGTTTAGGAAAAAAATCGATTGCAAACCGATTGCTGGTAGTTACTTTAATTTGTCGTTTCACTCGTAACTTTATATGCCGATCAGCGATAAGAAATTTGCTATATATATGTATCCCATCATCCCTCATAATCGTATTTGAAGATAATTAACTTTAATATTACGGCAAATTAATTTTAGAATGATTTTAACTACTTTAAGATGTTCATTGTTGTTGCAAGCGAAATAAGTGTCCGTCTATACGAACACACTCACCAAAAATTAGATAATTCATCGATTATCTATTTACGAGTAGAATGTCAAAAGTAAGTATGTATAAGTTCGTACAAAAGAGATTATTGTACCTTTCATATGGACGCACACATGCTCGACAAATCAAAACAGCTCCAGAAAGTGCCCACGCTATCTACTACTTACAAAGCATTTTTTTATCTGTTTATTTTTCAAAGACCGATTATATATTAAACTCATTATATGGTAGTAAGTAAATCCTTTACAATGCTCTTATATAAAGTGTTATAAATAAAGAACGAATATTGTATACCTGACGTCGACGAAGGCGATTATATAAAAATCTCTATATGTTTACTTATAAAGTCATATAGACTCATGTGTACTCTTATATAAATGAGTCATTTTGAAATCATTTTTATATATATTTTGAAAAAATTTTCATACAATATCTGATAGACTGATAAGTTGTTCAGCAAATTTTAAATTTATATAAGATTTTATTTATTATTTTTTGTTTTTGTTTCTTTTTTTTTTTCTTTTACGGCTTTTCTATAATCTAAGAAAGGAAAAACTTCAGCGTTCTTTATCAAGTTCTTTGATTTTGAAAAAATAATTTTCATTCATTTGCATGATAGTTAAGAGTGTCCATATCGGTGTCTATGCCGTACATATGGAGGTACATATGAAATAACTTTAGTAATCTACTTTCGCAAATGGGGCGAATGTAAAAATTTAATAAAACGCATTTTCTAGAAAATGTGTACATATTGTTCAACTTAATCCTCCTATAAAGTACAAAAGTTTAATGATTACTTATGTGCATACCTAAACATACAAGATTAAAACAACAATAACAGCAACAACTGCTAACATAATTTCATAATTTTACATAAACTCCCAGACACACGCATACGTACCTATGTCTATCAACATTATATATATATATATATATATATATATATATATAACAATAGGTATACTGTGCTGTTATTGTGTCGGCCGTTATTTTCACTCAAGTTTTTAAATTAAAGTAATTTACAGTTTACTTATCTCGCTCAATTTTCGCAACAAAAAAAAAAGATTTTTTTTTTTTTTATTTTTCATTTTCAACTGTACATTTTGTTTTTCTGTTCCTCTATACGGCATAAAACCATGTGGCGCTTGGTCTACTAGTTTGGGTTTTAATTTGCAACATTCGAGCAAAAAAAGCCATTCACATCGGAAATCGTGCGAGATTCGGCGTCATAGTGCAATTCCGAATTCACTTAGCCAGGCCGATTAGCTCCTACGGATGATACCATCTAAAACAAAAAGAAAGCCCTCGAAGTCTTGGTGCCGTTCTGTTTCCTCACAGAGAGAGAGAGAGAGAGGGAGACATATATATATTCCTAGATAACAAAATTAAATTTCTCGTGCGATTCTAACTTCATGTAAGAGTTGAGATCGTGTACGTGATTCTGAGTTCATTTAATTAGGTTCGTACTGTACTGTCTTAGGCATGAGACCCAGAATCAATGCAAGTTATCGTGAGATTGTTAAGAGTTCGCTTAGAAAGTAGCTTCTAAACATGAGACTCGTACTTTTCGTGTGCGTTTGTTTTGCTTCGTGTGACTAGGTCAACTAGAGAGGTCAACAGTGTAGAGAAATATTTATATATTTATTGGGCTTATACTGTACATTGAGTGAGTCTATACTTAAATAGTATTTAAAAATTAAAAGATTTTAGTTGAAAAATATTTCTTTATTTGGATGTTGTTTATCGGAGATTCGGATAGAACATATATGTTTTATTTTCTTTGCACATTATTTTCTTTACGACGCCCTTTACCATCACTACCGCGACATCGCATACGTTAAACGTAAAACACAAAATTTACACTTGGCCCGCCAGCAAAGACTTGAATCATATTCGAAAAGTTTTTTCGAAAATTTTTTTTTCCCAATAAAAGTAATGGCACGACTTACTGCCGATGGATGGTCTGAAGCGAAGGGGGGGCATAATTTTATTAATCATCTGTAACATATTGTGTACCGATATGGTGCACTTTCTGTGTACAAAATTCAAATTGTTATTAAGGCTTCTAAAGTTTAAGAAGCAATTTCTCTGCTTGTTTTCCCTTCGTTGTTAGTTTTTTTGCCCCTTTTTTTTTTTTTTTTTTTGTTTGTTTGTATTATTATGATTTTTTTTTCTTTCTTCTTCGTCTAAATTCCAAAAAAAAAGAACGTTACTGCTTTCCCTTAGTGCTAGTGGTGCTAGTGGTGGTTGACTTTAATATTTCATGTTGCACGCGATTACAAATTAACTTAATTTTACACAAAATAACAACAATTGCTTTGATTTTTAGTTATTGATGTTATATTTTTTCGCTTCTTGCTCGTTCGTTTATTTATTTGTTTGCTTGCTTGTTTGTTTTTAAATTGTATTATTATTTAAGTTGTAATATACCTCAGTCAAGCTAATGTTAATGTTGTTGTTCATGTCAAGCTTGTTCAATTCTATATGCATTAGTGTTTGTTGTTAGTATTACACGTTGCAATACAATGCAAAGTAAACAGAAAGCGAAATAGTTGACATTTGTCACAAAACCCATTTCGATTAGATTATTATGACAAAGTCAATAAAATGTCAATCAGTTTTAGAAATAATAAAATAAAACAAATAATAAAAAAAGTAAATAAATAAGAAAAAAAAAAAAAAATAAAAAAAAAAATTGCAATTTGCAATCGGTAAGAGGACGATACTGATCGCAATTATAGATATAACTATGAATAAAGGGTAATTTGATTACTGAATCATCCTTTTGACGTTTAATCAATAAAACCGTCAATTATGAATGAACACAAAATGTACGCCTTTACTAGAAAATCTTTTAAATACTTTGAGCCGTGCATCGTCCAATAAGCAGCGATATATACAGCGTCGGAATAAAAGATTAACGCAAATAAGTAAAAAATTCTATATCCACCTTAAAGCGTGTCTTTAATACCCTCACCACCAAGTAGAGCCGATCAACAATTTTGTACAATGTGAATGTAATATTTACATGATTAGATTTGGCCTTGGACCATAGAAAATACTTGTACCAAGTATCAGATCAATGGCACAATTCTTTAAGGGCTACAAATGACCGTCGTCTTCTATCTATTGTGGATGTGTTTGTAGTTTGACTATTTAGGTTTTTCTCCTTTATGTCCTAGAAGCCCGATTTGTTAATTAATCGTATCCTTCCTTAAGCTCGATCTACGGCCTTCAATTTAGCTGATGCCAGGCAAAGTTCCTACGCTTGCGACCGTGAACGTAACAACAGAGCACAACGGAAAGACTAGACAATGTTGAAGATGAACAAGGATAAATTGTCTCGCAATCTTGTTCGAGAATTTCTCATAAAGTCCGTATTTCGTGTATTTGGTGTGCTTACAAAAGACACACTATTCGCATGAGTAGCCGAGTATCAACCGAGTGTTCAGGGCCATAAAGCTTATTTTGATAGCTGTAGTAGTAGTGAGAGTGCAGTCAGTAAAAACATAACGCCTGCCGATCGGGCACACCCCAACTAGGCTACGACCATCAACTCTCTATCCCTTTCTCTAGCCGTCACCGTGTTTCTGAAATAGTGAACTTTCCCTGTCTGAAAAATACAAAAAATCTAATATTCTCCTATCCTTCATTTTTTTTTTTTCTTTGTTTGCAAACATTCTTTACGTACCGCCTTGAAAAAATTTTCTCATAATGAAACGTTTCTTGCGCACACAGTTTTGCATAAGCAAACAATAAGCAAGGGTCGAGACGGAATCTTTACATCCGTTCGTCATTTAAAGGTAATGCAAGCGCAACTAAACTAACCGAAAAGTTTTAATCTAAGCAAGCGATCGCAGCTTTCGCTCATTCCGCTGTTCGATGGCCCTAATAATAATTTAAGTCAAATTTCATGTTTATATCTTATCTACTAAATATTTCAACTAAAATTTGAAGGAAAAGTTTTAAACGTATAACTGACACATTTTACGCACCCGCCCATATGCGAGCTCCCATAAAATGGGTATCTTTTAATAAAAAAAAAAAGTGTAAAGTATTTAGTATTTCATCACGATTGTCAATGAAGGCCTAAGACTAAGCGAAGTGGTGGTGTGGTATTCAATGTTCGGTCTCTCCCGACTATAACGTTTTTATTTGTTTTTCTTTTTATTTTTTATTGTTTTAGTGAAACTTTTAACGGTAAAAAGAGAAAAAAAAGCCAAAATGTTCGATAAACGTTCCTTTAGTAATCCACACGCCCTTCTTCCGATATTCTTACTATTATCTGTTATTATCTGTTTGAATAGATTTTATTGCAAATGCTAATATATTCGATGGCTTCAACTGAATGTTTTTGTTGCAAAATTTAAGACAAAAAAAAAATCATTTTCTTAAAATTGCTTTATTTTCTTTAAAAATTTCAGCCGACACCACGACTTTAAGATTAACATTAATGATAACCTTAACCGCTGTCATATAAAACGCAGCGCATCATCTTCCTCTACTAAACGACACTTATTTCCTCACTCGATTGCTACGAAATCGCACTTGTCTTCTGCTCACCTAACACAATATTGTACTTTTGTGTCTTTCTTCCTTTCTTTCTATTTCTTTCCAAATCTCTGTTTCTGTTGTAAACCTATATATGAACCTGTAACGTGGCGTCTTTACCTTTCCGAAATACATGCACATAATAAAAATAAAACTGCATGCATTGCACACCTTACGTTGTTGTTGCTGTGGACGATACTTATATAGCAACAATATCGTGCACCATCGTATGACACTCATCAGCAACTCCAGAACCCTATACAGCCCCAATATTCTCCACTGGCACGATCAAATCAACAGCCACCTCAATTTGAACAGCAATATCAACAGCCGTCCTGGATGCAGCCACAGCAACGGCAATTTCAACCGCAGCCGCAACCGTATCAGGCTCCGCAATATCAGCCACCATTAAATCAATATCAAACAATATCAATTCAAACACAACCGAATCAATTTGCCACACAAACCAATCAAACGTATAATTTTAATTCACAGCCTCAGCATCAACAGCAGACTATTTCGTCTCACGATCAGCCCGACCATCGGCATTTGCAGCAGCAGCCGTTGTCGCAAGACTATCGTAGCGGAAGTCCAGGCGTTATAACTTTACGCAAAGAGGCCCCAATTTCTCAGAGACCAACACCAGTTTACACGTCACAACCGGCCGCTGTTATTTTGCAAGGTAGGAAATTATTCTCTTCTAGAAGAACACTAACATTTACATAATAATATTGGTAACACATTTTTAGGAGGCAGCAACATGCGCGGTGATTTGAAATGGCCACCACCGGAATACAAAGAGGCAGCTGCCCGCGAAAATGAAGAACGTCGCCAAATCGCTAAGGGTCCAGCTTGCAGACCGAGAAAGACCAACCGCGTAAGTAAACTAAGAAAAGCTCAAAAAAAAACGCTTTGCTCATCTTTTGTTAACCGTTGACGTGTCAACGGGTCGTTCGGTGTATATTCATGACGAGTTTCAGGACAACACCAGCTTTGAATAAATCTCCTGTGTCCCTTTGTCCGGTGGTTACAACAAAGCGCGTATATCATATATAGGATCATTTAATGCGTGCCACTTATTTGCTTGAGTGACTTTGTCACGCGTATCGAGACAAATATATCGTTTTCATATTTTCGCATCACTTATGCAACTGTATCAGTATTGGAATTTTTTGCGATAGCTTTCCGACAATTTATCCCTATCTCAGTTGAACAACTATACCTAATTCACAAAATATTGCTTCTGTGGAAAGGTCTCGAAACTGTGCATATCCCGTTCGCAAATTTTTACTTAATGCTATCAAATCTATTCTAATTATACCTTACACCACAACTTGTGCCTCAGTGTATATTAAGTTGATGCGGCTTATCGTTTTTCTGTATCAGTTTAAGTTTCCCTATCTCTTTGTCTGTTTGTCTGTCTTTCGTTGCCAACTTTGTTCATCTATATATGTATCCAACCTACAAGACCCAATTTTGATATATATTTACCAACTTTGATACACTGACTGAGAGCAAAAGCTATGGAAAACGGATTAAATCAGACCACCTATGCGATCATATTTGCAATTTACAAAATTAGCGAAAAAAATGTCTAAGTACTAACCCACTCAACATAAAAAATTGAGGTGAAAAATTCACTCGAATGTAGAATTTTTCTAATTCCAACGCATAAAACAGTTCTTATAGGAAGTAACATTTTTTTATCGAACGCACTCGTTTTTTGAAACCAATCCTATATAAGGATTCTCATCGAAAGTAAGTCTTTTTATGTAAAAAATGTCTAATTTTTAATATTTTAGGATGAAGTTTTCGCTCGTACGCCTATTTTTCAAATTCCATCCCATACACTAGCTTCCATAACAAATGTGCCTTAACATGGAAGCAAACTATAATTTTTAGTATTTTGTCCCAGAAATAAGTGCACAATTGGATTATGCGAAATGGTTTAGAACATTTAATACCAGCCTTGCCTTCCAGTGATTAAAGATTAAATATATTATACTAGCCGCCTTATTTTGGTGTTGTATCTTGTGACTATCAATCAGAGCTTTTAATTGCGTTTACTTATCATCGTTTTTCTGACTTTATATGATTGATCCGAGATTTCTGATGTGATCCCTCAAACGAATATAATATGATACTAGAAAAAATGTATTCAAACCGATAAATAAAAAAAGTCGAACACCCCGGCCCACCTCCTGGCGTCCACGTAGTTATTCATATATCAAATTAAGACGGTCGAAAAATGGGTCCCATCGGAACCATTTTCGATAACATTCGTGTTTGGGTCAAAGCGCGTCAATGTATCAAATTTCATCAAATTATCTCAAAAATTGCGCCTTGTAAATTGAACACAAATTCACATGGGCAAACATTAGACAGACGGGCGGACGGGCGGACGGGCGGGCGAATAGGCTTAGATTGATTGAGAAAATGATTCTAAATTGATCGGTATAATTAAAGAAGGATGTAACTTAAGCGCTTGCGGCTATTACATATACTCGCACATTTCCAAAGGCGTTTGTCGTTGCGCCAAAACACGTCGGTATACTAAATTTCACCAAGATATTTCAAAAACTTGCGACCTGCAGTTTGAACAAAAGAAAATAGGACGGACAGACAAGCTTAAATTTATATTGAATGTGATTCTGAGAAGCTGTGTCCAGCATAAGAAACAAATTTATAATATGTAGAGACTAACTATGTGCCATTGACACTATGAACAATAACATGCAATAGTCGGCCAAAGACAAGCATCAGATACCATTTCGCCTAACACAGTAAATTCACTCGTTTTCTTAATATCAAATATACCGATCCACTAACATGATCCAAATTTGCCAAAATTAATTTACTTATCTTGCGGTCTAAAACGTCTATGTGATCCGAACTTCTTACTATTGATTTCATAATAAATTAGAGCTTTTCACGATATCGAAGCTTATTTTTATTAAAAGCCTTATATTAGTTGAGAACCAAAAAATAGATCTACGTAGTGCATGATCGATTCAGAAAATAATTCTAAATCGATCTACATATTTTCAATAGCTTTCGTCCATGAGCTAAAATACGCCACTGTACCAAATTTTATCAAAATATCTCGAAAATTTCGACCCGTAGGTTGAACATAAATTTCCGTAAAGACGGACATCAGATGTACATATGGACAGACAGGCTTATCAATATAACAAAAAGTGAATATATCCCAAGTCCTCTTCCTTGTTACATACGTCCGCGCAACTTAATATATCCTGTACCATAAGTGATGTAGGGTGTAAAAACATCAGAAGCAATAGCCGACTTCTTGCATTGGGAATTAAGAATTAGGATTCGGCCATTATCAACAATTTTAACTGTTCTGATACAAAATATATCAGATTGATTGTCATACGAATAGAAAAGAATAAGAAATATCAACCTTGGTGCAGATCAACAAATCAAAATGAACGTTCCATTAGCGATAGTTTAACGAACTGTAAAGATCAACAACAAATATATCGCCTGTAAGTTGCTTCTGCGGTGTAAATGATAATACTCTTCTTTAGATATTGGACTCTTGTCCATGCATTCATAATTTAAAAACTCACTCTCTTCCATTATCGCACAACTTCAGAATCTCTTCATGGGATTAAATAGTATTCTATCTTCGATATGTTAAACTTTTTACAAAATAAACATTTAAGCTATAATTAAATTTTTTTATGTTGGAACGCTTCTATACTTTTCCTACACCCTTACAAAACCACTTATATAAACAACAATAGCATTTTTAAGTTATAAGAGGTTCAAAAGTCTTGTAGTTACAGCCTCTTAGCCTTTTTTTTGTTAGCGTAAAATTTTAATTGCAAGTTAATTATCTAAATGAATGGATAATTAACACAAATTTCCTGGAAGCTACTCGACGGATAGTCAGAAATTTATGATTTTTTTTTTTTATTACGACTGCAAATTTGCAAGCAAGCATCGGAATATCAAAGAGTCGCAAAATCTCACAAAATCAATCACAACGTTCGCTTGTGAAGGCCGTGTAACTTATGACGACGGCTCTGTGATATAGCTTAGAGCTCAGCTCACTCGCGGGATGTTCCCTTTTCGTATGTAGTACGGTGACAATCGGAGAGAAATGGAAAAAGGAAAAGGAAGAGGAAAAGGAAGAAGAAGAGGAAGAGGAAGAGGAGGAGGAAGAGGAAGTGGAAGAGGAAGAGGAAGTGGAAGAGGAAGAGGAAGAGGAAGAGGAAGAGGAAGAGGACGAGGAAGAGGAAGAGGAAGAGGAAGAGGAAGAGGAAGTGGAAGAGGAAGTGGAAGAGGAAGAGTAAGAGGAAGAGGAAGAGGAAGAGGAAGAGGA
>KK502438.1:1338112-1398648 GCA_000688735.1 Glossina austeni | reverse complement strand
AAGAGGAAGAGGAAGAGGAAGAGGAAGAGGAAGAGGAAGAGGAAGAGGAAGAGGAAGAGGAAGAGGAAGAGGAAGAGGAAGTGGAAGAGGAAGAGATAGAGGGAAATCGTGGCCGCAGTCACCGTGGGATGGCTAATCCTACTACGCACTACAGCTACGACCAAAGTAAATTCTACCGCACTTAAGATTTGAACCCGCGAACACTGACTTGGTGATTGCGATTCTTACCTATTAGGCTACAATACGGATCGAGAATTTCCGAACTAGTATAGTTTTTGAGAAGTCATAGTGATTTTGTTATAAAATTAAAAATTCCTATTTATTCGTTCAAATCATTGTCATCATATTCATCGTCTTACTAACAGTTTGGCGAAAGGCATCCATAGTGTATAATGCCAGGATAATCGAAAAAAAACGGTTAACATCATCTTGATTTTTGAGCAACTTTCTCGCGATCGCGATCATGGTTTCGGTCTTCGCTCACCTTTTGCATGATATTCGCTCGATTGATCGCTTGTTTCCGAGTCTCATTTTTTGCAATTACGTTTTCCATGACATCCTCATAGGGTGAAGTCATTGCTTCAGAGACATAGTAAAAAGCGTAAAAACCTCTTTTTTATATGTTTGCAAACCACACGTGCAACTCTCGAGCAGCTAAGTATATTGACATGGATTTCTACATAGATATCAAAGACAGTAAGTACCCGATACCAGCACATAAAAAAAAAAAACAAAAAAAATAGAGTCATAACTTCGTAGGAACCAAAAAGTTGAACCGTATTTTATTTTTGGTCACAGAAGTAAAAGAACTTTTCAATCCACTAACGAAAAGCTTCACACGAAAAGCTTCACAATTTGCATTAGCTATTTTGATCAGTAGAAAATAGGGTCGTTATTATGCGAAATTCGTAATTAGAATCATTTGGACATGTTCGATTCATTGGCAGTCCAGTGACACGTGTTCAGCTAACAAAAACTTGTTGATATCCATATGATCGTTTACGGCGGTACATATTTTCGCCAAACCCATTCCATTCTTATCATTATCGTTGATATGTATAATCATATATATATATATATGTATAGATATCATATATATATATATATTGTTTTAGATTTTTTCCTAATAATTATGAGTGCAACAATTATTTGATTGGAAATTTAGATGATATTGTATACGTAATCATTAAAATTCAATATAAAATGTGTTGTGATGACCACCGTTTCACCACAAACAACACACTATGACATTCACCTTTCACCATAGTGTCCCAAATTATAAAAATAATTTGGAGAAAGCTTTTGAGTGAAATGTGATGAAGAGAGCTTTGCAAGACTGCATACAAAAGCTATTGAGCCAATAAATTAAATGATTCTCTTTTTCATCTTATTTCAATTTCCCCCTTCACCTCTTTTAACGCATATATATATTTAGAATATATCAAAAGAAATTTTACAAAATATAAAAATAAAATAATATAAAAAAAAAATATATTGAAAAACTATAGAAAATATATATATTAATAAATCAATGGGTATATGCTTAATATTCGAACTAATCATAATAACTTCAATCTTAACTTGACATTTTTGATGCTAATATGTTAATATATTTTAATTTTTTTATTAAATAGCGCTAACATCTCTTATATAAGATCATAAGCAATGAGTTTACTCGCGTTCGGTGTCAGCCGTTTTTTCTTTTTTCTCTTCGCTCTTCTTCTTTAAGGCTCATGTAGGCAAATTGATTACTTCATACCCTAAGAGATCACATGTACCGCAATTACAATTTTATTATTCATCGGGACTCATCATTATAATCTATAGATGGATATCGTCTTTTTTGTTTTATAAAATTTAATGCTTCCTAAAAAAAAAAAACTTTCGCAAACGTATTACTACCTGTTTGCCTATGTGTATTCCCCTGTAATATTCGATTCGATTGTCCGACGTTCGGTCATTCATTTTCTCCCAATAATTGTTTTAATTGAATTTTTTTAACGGGCAAGTTGACTGTTAGTCCACATTTTTATTATACAATGGCAAGGAATTTGGCTGGTTTTTGGCTGATAGCTTACCAATTATGGGAAAATCGAAAGCAGTAAAATTCGGTATATTTTAGCAAGAATGAAATCTAGCAAGAAAAAAGTTGATTGAATACATTTGAACAAGATATATTGACAGGGGACCAATGCCAAAATGGGCTTCGAAAATTTCGTTCCGACAATTTTGATATTGGTACTTGAAGCTGATGAAGATTAACTGATTAATGCTGATGCAAACCGTCGAAAAACAATTCGCGAGAGTTTGCTGAGAGATTAAATATATGTCGAATTCGACCTTTCATAACAATCTATAATCGCTATAAAGAGGTCGTCCTTCATTTTGACCAAGAAAAAATGAGAAATGACTTTCCTAACGATCCAATACTTTTTTACTTGTCCGTCCACAAGGTGGAATACATGAATTAAATAAAAAAAATGCATTTTTTCCAATTCCAATATAAGTCCAGAATAGAACGCAATAAAGATCCGGTCAGTTTAATAAAATAAAAATAAATAAAAAATTGTACTCAGTGTAATAAACAAATAAAGACGCGACAACATTGTTTCGCTATTAAGTTAAGTAATTGAATTATATAGATAAAATTCGATTTTCGTTCCACGCTAATGAAACATTTTTCTATATGCGATATAATTCATTGTATTTACAGGACTATACAGCTTTCTTTGCCAAAAATGCTTTATCTCATCATTATCCCAGCTACAAAGTACCACCAGGCACTCAGCATATAATGGCTAAATAGTCTGAATATAGATGACCATGGAAAACGATGCCTAATGAAAACCCACGCAACGCAGAGAATGAAAAAATTAACGAATTCTTAAAAATTTTTTAAAATAAAGAAAATAAACTACACTAACCATTATTTATTTAACAATGTTAAACATAGTGACAAAAATAAATATATATTACGTATTATACTAACACATCTAAAGAAAGAAAAAGAAAAGCAAGAAAAAAAAAACAAAAAAAAATACTAAAACAGAAAAGAAAAGAAAAATACGTTTATTTAATAATAGTTTAGAGAAAACTTTATGAATTTATTTGGATGCAAAGAGTTACTCGTTAAAAAGAAAATAATAAAAAAAATGAGCTTTGAAAGTTTGCCAAGAAAATCAGGTTTGTCTTGTGATCGAGAAAAATTACATCTCAATTTCTTGATCGAAAAAAAGGCGGGGCAAATTTTTAGATCACATTTGATATGAAGAGTAAAACTCGGAGCATTGCTTCTTACAGACGATCATCCATAATTTTTCACGTTCCTCGGCAAGAAATGAATTTAATTTTTTTATTTTTAATTTATTACTTATGTAAATAAGGAGAAAATTAAAACAAAACAAAAACATGAAACACAAAAGTGTAATCCGTGAGATCATTTTGAAAATAATGTTGTTGTCTTAAATTAACGAACTTTTTTCTTATTTTGTTATTGTTGTTTTTTTTTCATCATTTTAACACAATTAACGAACACAAATAAATATTTACGTCAAACTTATTTATTTATTTGCGTAATCTATTAAGTTATGAAAGAAATACAAAGAAAAAACAAAAAAAAAATACAAAAAAAAAATCATACGAAATTATTACTAATATATTTTCTCTCTCTATGTATACATATATATAAATATATATATAATTATGTATATACTTACACACAATTAATTATTTATATATAAAATTAATAATTAACAATAATTATTTAGCACATGAACACAAAGATAAATAATTTTTGTAAGAATATTTTGACTGTCAATGTTTTGAACCGCACAACTACCTACCTACACGATTAACTACAAACAAACATCTATCTAATCAACGAATATATGGAAACAGTTTTCTAATAAGCACAATACGAAAACCTACCATCTACCATCATAAAGCTTTATTAATTATGTATAACATAACAAATGAACCCATTTGTGATCCGTTCACTTTCTGTAACAATTTTCTTATTTGAAATTCTTATGCATTTTATATATATACATAACAACTTGAGGATGCTGTGCATAAAATGGATAATTTGAATGTGTTCATTAAGTGAACAGATTACAAAGCGTACACACGAGACTCCCAACTGCAATACAAGTGAAATATTGAATAATTTAATGTCTTTACTTGGAAATGATATTACACGTACACCCGACTAGCGAAACTAACGATAACATCTCTATAAAAAAACAAAAACAAAAAAAATGATTATGTATCCTGGTATATCATGTAAGAACATATTAATAAAATTTAAACGGATCAAAAGAAAGCTACTTTTCCATGCAGTTTTATTTTTTACTTTCATTCTTAACATCTACACAATTTGCAATCGTTAAGAATTATTCTAATACCGTATTCAGTACTTCAGTACTGATCAACTTAAAGGAAAGTACATGCTCTTGCCTTGATGACTTTCGCAAGCTACATTTCACGCGCAGGTTCCGCCCAAGTAAATATCGCAACCTTGCGAATGCAAAGATTCTCGTACATCGTGGTAATATTGTCGCAAGTCCATATGAAAAAGAAAAATTTACAATTCCTTTCAGCTTTTGCTAACATCGACCATATAAATATATATATGGAAAGTGTAAATGCCGAAGACAGCAATAGGGCAGAGCTGATAGCGAACGAAGTAATGTTGCAGAGAAACACAAGGAAACAAGAATCAGTCGTTTGTAGAAGTCGTCAAATCAAGTTGTAAAGTCGTAAAGTCGTACATCCGTTAAACCTTTTCCACTTACTTCTATTCATTCTCTATATTTAGTTAATCGTAAATTTGAATTACTTTTCATTAAACATTAGTCTAATATCTTTACTTGCGATAATAAAAATACATGTGTGTGTCTGCGTGTTTTCTGAAGAAATTTCAAAATTTTTCAAACCAAGTTCTTTTGCGATTTCATTCGAAACGCTAAAATATGAAAGACAGAGAAATACATGTACATACGAGGTGTGTTCAGAAATAAGAGAAAAGTTACTTTTCATTTTTCTCCAAAAATATCCGTTTTTTCATCTTTAAAGTAATCCACCCAAGATGCGGAAGATACACTTGTGCCAGTCCGTTTTCCAAGTCTCGAAGCACTTCTGTTATGCACCTTTTGGTTAGACCGTGGCCCCTTGCAACGACACGATCTCTATCTTCTCAATCTTGGACAAAAACTTCCTTCTTTCACCGGCATGGACATATTTTATGGCCAAAACATCGGAAAAAATTGTATGGCATGGTATGCCGACATCCTTAGCAACCTCTCTAATAGTCACTCGACGGTTCTCCGCAACTATTTTCTCGTTTGTTGATGTGCTGGGGTGTCCGGGGCGGGTATCGTCATCAATATCTTCTCAGCCTTCTGTTGAGAGCTTCTACCACTTATAAACATTTTTTACGATGTACTCAAAGTAAATTCCCCAGATCGAAAATCGAATGTACACAGCCCGTGAAATTCGAAAAGTCACATTTCTTTTTAAACACGTCTCATATATATACTAAACTATTATTAGAAAAGTAACATTTATTAGGTGCTTTCATTTATTTTGATCATTTTTTCACTTGAAAAAGGCATTTATTGAGAAACATTACTCCAAAATATATTGCATCATTTCCGCATCTTTCTGGCAACATGGCGATATCGTGTCGGAAGCACCATATTTGTCCAGCGATCCAATCACTGATCCATTTACGCACTTCTTCAGCATTTCGAAACTGCGTGCCAGCCAAGCCGTGCTGCATCGATATGAACAAGTGGTAATCAGAAAGTGCTTTGAACGTCTGGTGAGAACGCTGGATGCGGCAGAACTTCCCATTCGATAGTCCAATACAGCAGTGTATCCTTGACGAAGACAAAAGGATGGCTTTACGTCTGCTAACCGCTATTGCTGGTCTTTTTTGCAACAATATATCGTTCAATATGTTCATTTAAGATGGGTAGACATCTGCAGTATAATTCTCATTTGATTTTGGCAGCTCCTAGTACACTCTCCCTTGCTGATCCCACCATGCGCCCAACAAACCTTCATGGCCGTGAATGTTCCGCTTCGATGTCGATGTGGATGGCTCTTGTACACTAACCTATGACTTTTTGCGCTTGGGATTGTCGTAATAGCTTCACTTTCCATCACCAGTCACAACACGTCATAGAGAACTTTTTCTTTTTTGCCTGGCAAGCAATGAAACCGCGATGCTCAAACAGTTCGAAATGGCATTTTCAGTCAATTCGTATGAGAGCCATTTTCCCTCCTTTTGTCTTGCTCCCACCGCATATAAATCTCTACCAACAGTTGATTCATCAATTGCTAAACTGTGCGAAAGTTCTTCGAGAGTCCACAGAGAGAGAGAGAGAGAGCTGGGTTTTCGTCCAATAAGTTTTACAATTCATTGTCTACGAACGTTCTTTGCCGTTGACATCAAAATTATCACTTTTTAAGCGTTGAAAACAAAACTGACAATTGCGATGTGACGAAGCAGCATCACCATAAACATCCAAACGATTCTGACGGGCTTAGACAGCAGATGTGTTAAAATCAAACAACAAAGGTAATGAATATCGAAAAGACAATTTTGAGCGTTCCATGATTAACGTCTGTATATACCGATTAACTCAATGACGCTAAATGGAAAGCTGTTATTTTATGTGTAAAAAGGTCAACAATATCATCGTTGTGTGCATTGATACTTTTCAATATTTTATCATTTTCACCAATAGATGTCACTGACCGAAATACAAGCAAGCATCTATTAAAAAATTTGTTATAGTTCCTATTCTATCCACCAGTGTGGATAGGATAGCTATTTCAGCTAATTTCCATGTTCCATCCATATTCCATATTCCGTGTCATTCCTTGTGTGCTGATATCAATAAACACGCACAATACGACATAGAAACGCGTAAGAACTGTTAACCAAAGTGAGAATTTGAGTCTACTTGGCCTCCACTCGAATAGCTTGGTTAATGGAAATCAATTTCCGGCGACGGATATTCAAAATTCACTAAATGGCAAATAGCAACCTCTCTTGATTGTTTCAAACACATCCTTGTACAGCCGCTTAAAGTAAATTTTATCTAGAGAATTAATTACATCAGCAGTTCGGTATTGATGGCAGTATTTCTGAAGAACTTCAAAAGCCACTAAAGCTTCTTTTAAAGCTGATGAAAAATTCCCCTCCGCATATTTGTCATTTGCTGAATCACTATTTCCAAATTGTCCCTTAACGTGTTGCGAATTTTCAATATTACCAAAATCGGGCGAAGCCATCAATCAATCCAAGGCAAATTTTAAATAAGGATCAAGCTTTTTATTTTATATAAAATATATCTATATTTATATATATATATATTGTGTTTTAAGGAGTCCGATAATTCCTTGCTGTAACGCCTGTTCACGGTTAACGAAGTCGATATCTATGCTCGGAAGTATGGTAGCATTCACATTTTAAAATTTACAGTTGATGATGCGACCGAACTTACTCTTAACAGTTAACATAATCCTTTTATTTATTGCAATCATTCCCTCGTCTAGTCTTTTTAAAATTATGTACCATCAAGTTGAATGTACTTCACTGGCAAAGTAATATTGCAGAGGTGAGGAAGAATTTGAAGCCCCTTCTATCAAAAATACGTTTCCGGCATTGTTATAGTTTTGTCAACCGAATGATGGATAACTGATCACCTCTGAAGAAGTTTTGCAGCATCCACGCTGAAAATACAATCATCATTGTAGCCACATAAAACCTTAAGCAGCTCATTTCACCTGGGTTTCCGAATAGTTCTGTTGTGTATGCGTCGTGTTTTGTATCGCAATTTATTATATATGCCTTTCGACACTACTTTCTGACTCATCAATATAATCATTTCCGTTGTCTGGCACAAATTTTATATCAATGTTCCCGCCCTCGCCATAGGTTTCTACGTCCGCGTTATTCTCATTCATAATATTTTGTGATTTCATGTTGACGCCAGCGCCAAAACCGTGGACTGCAAAGTTCAAAACTTTTCCCCAAATCCACCACTAATTCTTTAGTCTTCGTAAACAGTAGTATATTCGTTATTAATGCGTATAATACAAAAATGCGATTATACCAAGTTAACCCACGTCTTTCCCAAACTTACATAGCGGGTCTTACGTTCACATTTTGCTTACGTTCTTATTTTGCTTTCAAATTAGGAAATTATCACGGATTTTTAGCGCTTCTATTGTCAATAACAGTAATAACGCTGACTGCTTGCTCTTTGTGTTTTTAAGTGAATATGCGCTACTCTCTAAGTGTGCACATACGATAAAACAGTAAACGGTAGCTGCGTATGTAACACATATATTTTACTTGCTTTTCCTCATTTATTTCACATTGACGAATTGGAAATTTTATGTTCACCAAATATTCCGACAAATTTCAATGAACATTTTCATATCAAGAAATATTAAGAAATTTTTTATGATTAAAAAGATTAATGTTGTACGAATAATTTATGTCATTTATGACACTTTTTTTATTTATACAATTTATTTATTAATCTTATCCGCCTACACATATAAATTGGACATATTTCTGCAATTTTCCGTTATTGTACACGAAGTCTTACCTATTTATTTCAAGGACATATTCTAGAATGTTTTAAAATAGTCTACAATTTTATTATCATACCCACCAATGAAGGATTGGGGGTATACTCATTTTGTCAGAAAGCTTCAGAGACCCTATAAAATATATATATTCTCGATCAGATTGAAATTTTGAATTGATTAAGCCATGTCTGTCCGCATGCGTGGTTTGCGTTCTTGACACTCCCCTGATCGCCAAAATGAAGATATCGACTTCAAATTTGGTAGAAACATTGGAAATCTTTGCGTGCAGGTTGGTATTGGAAAGAGGAAAAATTGGTCATAGCACAAGCGCGCTGTGAAGAGTTAACTGAATGCAAGTCCGTTTTTCTAAATAAAAATTTGTGGTTTTTCACTTATTACTCACAAGTTATGAAACATAGAAGGTTGAAATTTTCTACTTTCTTACTTTATTTACTTAACGGAAAACTCTATTATTTATGTGCAATAATGAAAAAAAAATCGGCCATGCCCACGCAAAGTTACAAACGATTAAATTTTCTTTTTTTTACTTTTTTGAGGCTTCGTGATCATTAGTCATAAGGTAAACAAGACAAAATATATAAAACCATTTTATACATTCCGCAAATAAAGGTATGTTAGATGGCTAAAAATGCGTTCATTCCAAAATAAATATGATGCACCCCACGACCTGCGGTATTAGTTTGTTCTTACCAATACCAACGCTGTGCGTATTAAATAAAAAGTCTTGGAGAGAAGACTGCGAAAAGTTAGGTGTGTTAATTCTAAGTTAATGATGTTGGACGTCACGAGGTGATAGATTAATTTTTCTTAACAATACTTTTTAGTGAAGAAGAAAGTGACAAAAAAATTTTATTTTATTCACTTTTTTATGACAATAAATAAAAGCAAGGGGTGCCAGAGACTATAATTATGGTGAGTATGTGAGATTCGATCCCAGCCGAATATAGCTTTCTTATTTTGTAATGCCCTTATTACAATCTAAAGCATGATGCACGATCATGGTCCACGAATACAGAAATACAGAAAATGTTGCCTAAAGTGTGGACGAAAAACAATGGAATACTCATTGTCTTAGCGACTAGTAGCATCATATTAAAAATAGCCTGTCAGTAAGCGTTTGCGCGCACCAGCACTGGTAGTCGCTTACCCTTTCGATGATAGAGCGTTCCACAATTTGATATTGAGCATATACATAAAAAAGTTTTTTTCAGACAATAGCCGATAGTGCCTCACCGGTATAATCTTCATGTCTTTCTGCTGGTGCATATTGTCACAGGTGACATCCAGGAATCGAAGGACACTTGCTCAAATGTGATGCCGTGTTGTTGACAGCGATTTTCAATCTCCGCATCGCCGCTACCTTACAACCGAAAAAAAACCCTACACCCCTATTACATGAGACCATGTAAGTTTTGGTTAACGGATATCTTATACCCAGTGACGGTCGGCTAAGGGTTGCCCATAGGCTGCGTAGCTTGTTTTATGGTCTAACAGTAGCTATACTGTCACGATTTTCCCATCTTAAGAAAAATACTATAGTTTACAGCCATATCAGTACGTCGAACCAGCTTGCTGTTTATAGTTCTTATTAAATCGCTTGAATTTCGTAATGGACGCTTGCTTATTAGCAAAAATTTGCAGTTATTATTGTTCAGTGCGAGCGCATTTAGTGTCGATCAGACGTAAATAACCGCTTAATCTTCATTTATCCTGTCCACAGAATTTACTCTAGAATTCGAATTTAGTTAGCTTAGTCTAGTTTAGTTGGTTACTACAGCCACTTTGGTATAGTTGTACGTCAGCCTTATCCTTGGCAAATACCTCTTGTAGTTGTAAAACTCTGAGCACCTGGCAACCTACGATCTGCCCACTAAATATAAGCGAATAAGCTTCACTGCAGTACATTCTTTTAAGCTTAGCGTAAAGAGCATCACGATCAACCGAATCCTTTGAAAACGCATCCTAATAAGACGAGAAGTTTTATGTTTCCCACATCAATGCTCGACCTATTAATAGCATATAGTACTATAATACTTATTAATACCTACTGCCTAATAATATCTACTAACAATATCATCCGTAATCTTGGTTAAAGCGGTAAGGTAGCTGTGCATAGCTCTGAAGCCACACTGACACGAATCAATTGAATCTTTTTCCAAGAGGTATGTATTCATTAATTTGATTATATAGTAATTTGCCAAAAACTTTTTAGAGATATGTTAAGAGCATTATAGCCCGGCAATCGGTGACTCCTTTGAGCACCGGTAATATTTTTGCATGCTTCCAGCTTCTGGGAGCACAACTCATCGCGATTAGTGTGTTCGTAATATCTATGATGTGCGTCAAGCCAACAACTTCGGCAGCAAAAGTTTAGTAAGTTTTGAATACATTCAGTTCATTCGGACCGTAGGCATTTTATTTAATACAAAGAGAACATTTTCTCAGCCAGTTTTGAAGGTGTACGAAGAATTGTGAAAGGGCGGATATCATGCTGTACCGGTATTATTTAAGGCTATAGACTGGAATATTCTGAAATTTCTTCTTATTTCTTCATAGATGATTTTCATTGAAATTTGTTGAAGCCGATGCTAAACATAAAATTTAGCATCTTTCAATACCCAATAAACCATATGAAAGGAAAACAAATCATTTTTTTACCTACACATTTGTGTGTATACTATACATAGCGCATATTCACTTAAAAACACAAGATTGTATATACTTGTGCTTTGCAAGCGTTTGAGAGAATGCGGCGTCGTATCGAGAAACTATGAACAGAAACCCTAACGCAATGCCCATATAAATAATGAGAATGAAAAAGCAAATTGTCTAACGGCTGCTAAGTAATTAACACTACTGCTATTCGTAACAGGAACACAAAACGAGAGTCGGTAATAAGCTCCCACTTGAAATTTTTTACAAAATAATGGACCGTCTTGTCGTTTACCTATCTCTTACTTGTATGCAAGTAATTAGTAAAAAGTGACTAATCTGTCTACATTTCTTTCTCTCTTTTCTAGAATAAAACGAATACAATAAAGTTTTACAATAACAATGTCAGCAATTCCCTAATGATGTCAAATAAAAAGAAAAAAATCATCTTAGAAAATACTATCGCGATAATTTTGATTAAATTTCGACTCTTTATCTGGACAGTGCTACCAATGCATTTACTTTTTATTTATAAGCTGCAGAGGGCAACTTCGTATATAAATCTATAATGTGCAGAGGGCCTTTTTTTAGGTTTGTGTCTTGTAGAATAGAAAGCAAATAAAAAAGAAAACTACAATCTCTTTTATAATAGAAGACACCGTTTAAAAAGTATTGCGAAACTTAAAAGTGATACGAAGAAATCACAAGCAATCGAAAAAACAGTATATACCGAAATTTGTAACGTTTATATATTGCGGTGCGTTTGTGTTTTTGTATTACTTTAAATAATAGTACAGCTTAACCGGCAAATATTCGTAAAACGAAAAATAAGTTTATTAGTCATTTCAAAATTGTTTATGTATATAAAGCAGCAAAATGTATTTAAATGCTTACGACTACATAGGTTTTCTTGAAACTGTTCTACATGTAATTTTATTTAGACTTATATATATATATATATATTTATATATATATGTATATATATGTAGGCATGTATGTGTAGGTGCATATGGACTTGTATCTATATACACACAGACGTACGTGTCTAATAACATACATACACATATATATATACATGTAGATAATTTTTGATTTTATTACATTTAGATTATATGATTGATTCATTTTGTTAACACAATTTTTAACTCATATCTCGAGAATAAATGATTTAGTTTTTCTACTTTTCAATTTGCGTTTTGTCGTTGCTATTAATATTATAAACGAATTAAAAAAACAATAAAAACTTAAAAATTATGGAAGAAAATAATTTTTTTTTAGTTTTTGATAAAGAATGCGGAAAGGATCCTTTATTCCGTAGTAGGCTTATTCCTAAGCGTGTAACTTGGAGAGGTTCGCAAGAAAAAAATAAATAAATAAAAGTATTAATTCATTCAACATTTTTTATTGTTTAAAGAATCGAAATTTAATTTATGTATAGATAGGTGGCACTGTATCGCATGAAGCAGAAGAAATAAAACATTTTATTTATCTGTAAAAACATATGCAGTTCTAATAATTTAACATATACAACAATGTTATCGGACGTGAATTTCTTTAAGAAAAAAAAAAACCAAATTAGTCAATTAATTCTCCATTTTTAATTGAGTTTAAGTCAGAATCACGTTGGTTTGAATTGATAATTTCACAAACATTTTCTTGAGTTTAAAATTAACTGATGACGATTACATACACACAATTAATTCACTTAGTGCTCTCTGCCATGGCAGGGATGATACGTAGGCAAAGGTTGGTCCACATCCATTTGTCGATTTAGTGAATGCGCTGAAGCCAATTGAGTTATTGAATCCGACGATTCTAATCTAGTAGAAGCAACTCCTGATATAACAGGCGCTACTTCCGATGGTAACTTTCCTTCTTCTTCACATTCATATTCCGATAATATTGATATGGATTTCTCTGTGTCGACAACCGAAATTTCTGGACTATCTTCGTCATCATCAACATCAGCAAGTTCTTCCTCTATCAATTTCCGAGCCAATTTAACTGCTTCGAATTCTTTATAATGCTCCTTGCGACGACGTTCAAATTCCATACGGCGTGCTATAATAAAAGTAAATAAATAATCATTATTTAATTAAATATTTTTGTGTTATTACCTTTCTCTTCAGTAGTTTCTTCAAATTCGTCATCGGAAACATCATCATCGCCAAACGATGGCGTTTGCGTATTGGCGGCTATGCGTAATCTGTGAGGTGAATAAATAAATACGGTAACGGATCTTTTGTCCAATTTTTTTTTTTTTCACACAAATCCAAAATATATCGGATTTACTTTCCTATATCGGAGTTTCCATAACCTATATACATTTATCATAAGCTCATTTAATTTCCAGGCCATTCAATTCACAACGGTCAACGTGGTATCTACGAACAGCGAGGTTTGGTTGATAAGAAAATAATGTAATCCCAAAAAAAAAAACTTCTTCGGATTAAGACTAATCTACCGTATTAAATTTTTATTTTTATCATGCTTCTGTGCAAGTACATTCTACTAATTTTGTAATAATTTTC
Organism: Glossina austeni; assembly: GCA_000688735.1. Taxonomy (NCBI): domain Eukaryota; kingdom Metazoa; phylum Arthropoda; class Insecta; order Diptera; family Glossinidae; genus Glossina; species Glossina austeni. The sequence goes on along the minus strand of KK502438.1, from coordinate 1,384,834 downwards.
GCGTAAGAAATTTTTACTCAAAATTACTTTTATAGGTTATGAATACTAAAAACCCGATCTACCTCAAAAAACATAACTTTTCCTTTTTTTTTTTCTCTTACTTTTCGGCTAATAATTCGGCATCTAGCTGATCACGCTGCGGATCTGGATCGATATAATTATACGGAGTTTTTGGTTCATCAATTTTCATATGCCCATAATCCTTATCTAACGGGTGGAAGGTTTGCAATACATTTAATTCATCGAATTTTGCGCTCTTACGACAACTGCAAACGAAAAAAAATTAATAATACTAATAAAAGCTTAGAAAAAAATATTTATTAAATACATGGTTAAAGTATACACAAATATATCCATAGAAAAGCCGAGAATAAACCTGCACAAGCTGAAAAATGTCCACCACTATTGTTTTCATTGCCGGAAATCGGGGGAACATTGTCGGTTTATTCTACATTCCTATAGCTCAAGTTGCAGTTTCATCAAATTTCATTTTTACCCAAATTAGTCTCTTTCTTTAGCTAATTACATTACTTTAACAAATATTTTGTAAATTTATATGTAAATATGTACGCAATAAGTCAGAAAATGGTGTGAAAAACTTCCGCATATAAGAAAAAAAGTTAACATATACAGTTACATATTTACTTAATAGATAAACTTTTTGTTTTTTTTTATACCCGAAATGTGTCACGTTTTCGTGGCTGATCAAGAGTTAGACTCCAAAAATAACTTTCTATAACTATTTGCCTTAGTCTACCTTTTCCTCTTAAATTTTTTTGCTACTTTGGCCATGTTTAAGCGAAATTACTTTATACAATTTAGACGAAGATCCCGTACACTAATTTACTCGGTCTTTCTCAGCGCGCCTAGCAAGTATTTATATGAGAAACGAAACCGTTCCCCTCTACCACCCATATTTTATATACGATCCCTTAGGTATTTAATTAGATCTGATGGACATATATTAGTTTCAACTTAAGTATCTTAAAAAGTAACTCAAAGGGCCTAACATTGTATGGCTTACCTGGCACCGGTGCGATCAAAACTACTGGAAGTTTTTAATATGCCTTTTTTAGGCCTTTTGCCATTGCCGCCAGCTCCAGTGCTGGATTCATCATTGTTACCGTTCGAAACATTCTGCATACTGTAGAGGGTCGTGTTTTTAAAAAATTAACAGTCAATTATCCACTGTACGCCTCCTGGGAAATGCACGTTAAGGACAGCCCCAAAAAAATTTCTTTCTCCTATAAAAGGCGTTGAAACGTTTCAATAGTTTGTAACTCCTGCTTAAGCACTATTGTCTGCACTTCAGTAATTTACCAATTAATACAAAGGGCTAAACTTGTTTTTCCGAGCTGCAAATATGAGAAGATGCAAATAAGTACATAATGCAAGGAATTAATGTATAAGATGAGCATGTTTTACAAACACACAAAAATGGTGAATATGGTATTATAAAAACGCGGCTCCAAGGGGATTTAAGCGGCGCCTATGAAAACAAGGAGGAGATTGCTATTAACTGAGGACGTTTGCTGCAGTGAATAAGAGGCGCTTATTATAGTATTCTAAATTTTTTTTTTTGCATTTTATATATATTTCGTTTTTTTTTTTTTTTTTGATATGCGAGGCAACAATATAAAAAGCTAAGTATGCGTTTCGTAATCAACCCGTATTTGCGTTCGATGCATAAGTTAGAACTGTGCACATGTAGTTTTACATACTTAGCGATCACACTTTCGGCGATTTCATTATAATTTCCTTTGCACTTAGCACAAACGTTACCCGTGAGATTCATTCACAGTCACGTCCTCATGTTCAAGAACATTACTTACTTGTCAGCAGAAGTCTTTCTTTCATGATTTCAATCCTTATGGAGCACAAAAATAATTGGTCCACTTTTCTTTGATTTTGTTACTCTATCAAATCCAATAATACTATAACAAATTAATACAATATTTTGCTTTTGGATATTTAATTTTCTTCCCAAATTTATTGTCTTCCTTCCCAAAATGTATTCTTAATTCTAAAAATATACTTGGCCGACGAATATTTATAATGGTTTTCTTTAAGTTTTTTCCTCTGCCGTTCGAAAACGAAATAACAACTCCCTTTAGAGATGCCAGAATATGCTATTGGCAAAGCAAAAAAATTATTGACAATTATACAAGCTATGTTACCAGATCGACTCATTTTAATGTATAATCCGCAATACTGTACTACAATATAATATATTTGCAGGGGAAATATGTGGACACCGTTAAAGTAATTGTAAGACTGATTGTTATCATAGAAACTAAAGAAAATAAAGAGCTTATTTTTTGGAACAACTATGCACTTGGTCTATTTGGAGCAGTGAGCCATCATTTTCGTTTCCGGGTTAGAAACTCCCAAGTGGGCACCCGCGCTACCATATTGTTTCACAGGAAAACGTAAATAAAAACACATGTATTTAGAACCAAATATAAGAAACCGACATACACGTAAACAAGCTATAAGCTGTATATAAAATAACAATAAGAAAATTAATATAAAAGAAAACCAGCTTGTTTAATTAATGATAAAGAAGTTACATTCATTCACAAATTGGAAACAATCATTTATCACTCTCTAATGAAATAAATTGATATTTATCAATATTAATATATTTCAACTTTAAAATAAATTGTCTTTATTTCTTGTTTTTCATTTCTTACAAAATAACGTATGGTGTAAACCAAAATTTCAAATCACATAATATAAAAAATAATGTACATCAGCGTACATCAGTGTACATCAGATAAGCATAAATTAGATAAATAACCTTAAAATTTAAAAAAAACTACCATTATTTCTTCTTGTGCTTTTTGTCTTGGGCGTATACATGCAAAACCATATGATTTGTGAATTTCCATAAAGTTTTGCAAAAAACCTGTAAAGTTGAAATCCAAGCCCGAAAATAAGAATAACGGCCCATTACGGCAGCCCTCTAACTGGCTTTTCCACTTTTTATTCAAATATATATTTAATTAATTCAGACAAACGCTTTGAAAAGCAAAATATATCGATAATAACATATAAATATCTGTTTCACAAGCTCCAATGATGAATGTCAATCTACAAGAGGAAGCATTCATTGTCATGTGTGGTTGTTGTTACAAGTTCTGGTGCCGTATGTCCTTGTTGTTGCAAACTGTAATTTTTGTTTACATTTCCCCCACATATGCTATGGTTTACTTTTTAAAATAATATAATATATTGTTGCTGTTGCAAATTCTTGTACCGAATATGGTTGTTGTTGCGAGAAGACCATTCGCAATTGTATTCAATTATTTATTTATTTTTGTCATTTCTACATTTATAATTTCATTATCTATTTATTAAGGATGAGATATATATTCATTTTCTTAAAATGTTTGCAACACCCCGAAGAAACTATGAAAGACGCAAGAAAGCATATATATTATTGATCAGCATCAAATTCTAAATCGATTTATGCGTGTCTGTCTGTCCGTCTGTTGTAAACATCCTCCTGGCCGGAAAAAAGGAGCTATCGACTTCAAATTTTGCAGAAATATTGAAAGTTCTTGTACGCAGGTTCGTGTTGAAAATGGGCTAAATCGGTCAAAGGACACGCTCACGGCTCAACGTAAACTGAGGACACCTCTTCTTTTTGCTCATTATTTACAAACTATAGCAGATAAACGTACAATAATGTGAACGTATATTCTATCTGGTAATTTGGAGCACCTGTACAAAAGTGCAAAAAAATGAGAACAACTTCAAACGTAGATTTTTCTTTTTCAATACCTTTATAAGACGCAGAAATAAGCTTCAAAAACTTCGCAAAGTATATAAGTTCTTGACCAATTTCAAATTCGGAATGCACTTAAACATGTTCTTCCATTCGTCTGTCCATCTGTCCGTGTAAAGAAGTGTGTAGTAATTGTGGTAAGGAATCTCTAGTTAGCGAAAATAAAATTATTGCCCAAATTTATGCAATTTTGCACAAATTTACAAAAGATTTTCGAAGTAACTTAAACTTTTCCAAGGACACGTCTACAACGCCCATACGACTACGACTGCCTCTATATGGGCAGAGTTTAACTGAATAGGTCGGACCAAAATTTCCTATGTCATTGAAACAATACTTTTTGTTCGAAAAAATGCTCGAACTTATTTATTTTTAGTTATTTTCATTTACATTTCAATATTTTCATAACCTTAACTAAATGTTGGCATTGAACCGCCAAATTCAGAGAAAACGTTTTTCATCCAAGGAATTTGTCTTCGGACATCTGTATACACACCGGGATAGCCATGGCGTGCGCATCCAACACCAAACGATACTATGCCGAATTGTTCGTTTTCAAAAAATAGTGGCCCACCCGTACCTCTTATGAAAGGACGCACAAATCATATATTCTATTATTGTATTTTTGCCATAAATTTTGTGGCATGTTGACCGTGTCACTGGAGATATTGTTACCGCCATAAGATCATTGGAAGGCGTTGTGGAGGTTTCATTAACTAAACCCCAATCACTGATCACCAGTTTTGGAGGTCAGTTTCTATTAAACTTAGCCAACCTAATAGATAGGCTGTACATTTTTATTGAAATTAAAATCCGATTGGGCGAGAATCAAAGCGATATCGGAATCCATAGTTTTTTCATTCAATGGTGGATTTTTATAATAATGTGTTTAGCCTTTCGAGTTGGGCCATTTTTTTGATAAGAATTCGAGCCAGCTCGAACAGTGAAAATAACATTTGCAAATATACAATGCGCTGCCGTTAGAACCCAATCAGGGCTTATTATTGAACCGCCGCACACGAGGCTGTCTTCATAAAGCAAAGCAACTTGCCATGGAAATTGGTTATTTGTTACCGGTTCGCCGCCGACAATCCGACTTGAAATACTAAAGTTAGTATAATTTAGCTGCGAAGCACTTAAGACTACCGATATTAAAACAATTGCGAATCTAATTAACATGGACCACATCTTGATAGTTGAAAGCTTCTTCAACGAATAAATTCTGCATCACATTAATTAACTGATGTTGAACGTGTTTGTGTATATGATATAAATAACGGGATAAGTGCTCTCATAACGAATATGTTTAATACAAGTCTATATCCCTGGGAAATGGCATATTCGGTTTATGATTCGATATGTTTCATTCTAAAGGCATGGGTCTAATGAACATAGCGTTTATAATTATTGTTATTTTTATTATTGTATATATATAATATTTACCCATATGTTGGTCGAACACAACAATATCAATTGGCATGAGTTATTCGTATTTCATCAAAATATGCTGAGTATATATGACAAGATTGTAACTTAAATCAAACCATTATCAACTTTCGAACGGTTTATAATTAAGTCGATACACAAATCTTTACGCAATATATATCATGTCCACACAAATATTTATTCTACTGATTACGTATATAGTGTAAACGAATGTTATTAAAAAAAAAAAAAAAAAAAAATTATATTCTTATATATATTCAGATATTCTAGACCTTCTTTTCACTTTTCTAAAATTGCAGGTGAGACGTCCACAGTAAGTAATAGTTAATTAGAACTTATAAGTCATAACAGGTATTTATCGAAAGGCGATATAAATATTTAGCAAAGCAGAAGTCAACTCTATCGGCGTGCAAATATGCTAAGAATAATTAATGAAACAACCCAAGCAAATTATGGTACAAATATTTCTCAAAATAATCGAAAATTCCAGCGTATAAATCGAACACCAAACATATGCCATTGATAGCTATCCTAAGAAGTCTATTGGATATATTTCAAACTTTTGCAACTTTTTTAAAATCAGGCAAGAATATACATTTTATTGATCTAACACGAGTAATGGAATGCCATGGAATGTCCATTTGTTGCAATAACGTGTCGAAAAAACAATCTCATGTTTGAAAAAGTCTTCCTTGTCAAGAAACGGATAATCCTCACTTTGTCAAGCAAAATTGTTACCTCAAGTATGAAAGTTTTTATAGATAACATTTATTCATTCAAATTATATTCCGGCTTAATTGATTTTCGAATACAATTCGCAGATTTGAGTGATAAAAAATTTAAGATCTAATTTATTTGCTCTGAGAAAGATCATGCGTAAGTTGTGGAAAAGATCAATGTTATCAACTCTTTAACAATTGTGAGCGAGTTCCTCAACCACTTTTACTGGCTTTCTGTCTTAACCCGACCCTCCACCCTGACATTATAGAGCCCGTGATGCGTATTCCCTTGCACTATAAATATTTGATAAATCTTCTACCGCTAGTATATGTACATAACAAAAATACACGTGTACTTATTTATTTACATAATTGAAAAAAGAAAGTTCTAATATTTAGATGTGCATTACTCGACAAATTTTACTTTCAACTTCCAGAGAAGTATATATTCAATTAGACAAATTCAAACACTTTTACGAGAAACTGCATTATCAAATTGCGTAGATAGTTATTTTATATACGTAAAGTGCCGATAATTTTACTTTTGATCAGCGTATGATTGACTTAGTCATGTTGTTTGTCCACCGGATAGTTGATATTTAATACTTATTTGGGTATTATCTGTTTAGCTCTACATATCAATCGAAATTTCGACACTTTTCGACTTCTCCTTCTTATACGATTGCAAATTAAGAAAGTTTTCGTTTAAATTAAATACGATAAAAAAATATGTGAAAAACGACATTAATATCACTCATAGTAATTTTTACAAAAAAACTATACAAGACTGACCCATATTCCATAGGAATCGGGACAAAGCTTTATAATGGGTTTCAATTTGAAATTTCAAATTGAGTTAAAAACTATATCGTATATAGATCGACTCATAAGGAGCACAATAGTGCACAAAATAAAATCTCGTAAAATGTTTAAATGAATTATTTAATTTTTATACCCATCACCGAAGGATGAGAGGTATATTCATTTTCTTAAAACAGCGTTACAGACTGCACAACGTATATGTATTCTTGATAAATATCAAATTCTAAATCGATTTAAGCATGTTCGATTTTCCGCCTGTCGCAAACATTCTCCTGGCCGCCAAAAAGAAGCTATCGACTTCAAATTTGGCAGAAACACTGGCAGTTCTTTCACGTAGATTCCTATTGAAAATGCGCAAAATTTGAGCGTATATTCTATGGGCGATGCTGTAATACTTGTACAAAAATGAGGAGATTTGACCACGCTGACTCAAAATTATATATAATTTTCAATATCTCTATAGCACGCAGAAGTAAGCTTCAAAAACCGACATAAAACGCCATAAGTTCTTGGACAGTTTCAAATGTAGAATGCACCTAAGCATGTTCGTTCATTCACCTGTACATCTTTCCGGCTGTGCAACTGTGTATTATCTGCAGTAAACATTCTCCCGTTCGCAAAAATCTGCAAACTTGCAGAAGATTTCGAAATTGACCCGAAATGATCAAAGAACACACCTATAACGGCCACAAGTTGATGTAACAAAACTTGTGAACAACTCATACTCAAAGAGTACAACATGTACACTATATAAATTTGCATTTTTATTCTAAAAATAGAAAAAAGCCAACCACGCCCATTCAATAATATAGAGTATTAAGATTTACTTTTTTTTCTTCTCTTTTCTAGGATCACGGTGACGGGTATAAAAGATGTGGTCGCGACCGAATACAATTTTCTTACTTGTTGACAATAGAACGCATATTTTGCTTGAAAAGCTTTTCTTGCAGTTTTATGCTATAGTTTCTATATTTCTGAAGCAATTACGTAACATAAAACAATTCCAAGATCTAATGCGTGCATAATTATCGTTGTAATGCATAAATAGTCCTAAAAATCCTTTTTGAACCAGTTTTCTATTCATATCAGCTGTTTTCATAGTTCAGTCACAATTTGTAGTTTGTTATTTTCACCTACGTAGTTATAGGTAATAGAAAAGAAGACTAAGCAACAATAAAAATTTGCATTGCAATAGTTTATAGAGTTTATTACTAGAAAAAATGGAGAGATTTTTGCATTTCGTAAAATAATAAACAAATAAAGGGAAAACAAATAAGAAGTCAATAATTGCTCGAAATGAAATAAGATTGGAAAAAATATCATTATAAGAAAGTGTCGTATGAAAAAAGGAATAAAATATAAGTGAAATAATTAGATAATAATATGTTGAATGGTTAGTAAATATTTTTATTAACAATAATTACATCAATCCGTGAATTGATCGATGCTGTTGAAAAGTAAAAAAATCTCCTCACTAGAATGATTTTAATTGAATCAAGTGAAAATTTTGCCATCTCTCTTATCATCTGCATTGTTGACCCTAAAAATATTGACATGAAATTGTTGTAAGTCTTGCAATATTAAAATAACAAATGTGCCAGCTAAACTATTTCACAACAGAAGAAAAAACTAAAAAATCGTTTCAACAGTAACTTATAAACTATATAAGAAATGCAGAATTTAAGCCATTCGGAGGCTATATAAGCTTTATTTCGGTAAAAATAAAAACGTTCTAAACTCAATTTCAATTACATGCAATCAATTGAGAAGACGCAAAATTTATCCTACCTAGTAGTGGCTGGTTAAAGTGACTATTTCCATGTTTCCCATCCGCAATTACTGCATGCAATTGCAATTTTTATTCTATTATTAATTGTACCAGCTTAAATTTGCAAAAACACCCTATTCTTACCTGATTTGTATTTTCTCAAATTTTGCTTAAGAAAGTTATCAGCATAAATCAAAGCAAAAGATGCATCAGAATTCTTCGTTCGTTTCATTAAAAGTACTACGAAAATAATATTAGATATATTAAAAGGATATAGACAGGCGACAATTTACTAAAAATCCCAATAACATAGAAAATTGCTTTTCCAATGTAATCCATTTATTTATGTAATATATTATTATTATTATCATTATTATTATTTTTAATATATATATATATGTAATTGAAATGTAATTTATGGTAGTAACGCACCAGTAATCGGATATAGGATTGCCTTCCGGGTATTTGCCGGATGCTCTAGCCTCTAGACGATACGGTATCTTGAATGTTACGCAGTTGACTTAACATATTATGTTTGAAGAGGAGAGGAAATATAGAAATGTATTTTTACAATTAGGGCAAAATTAAAATACCACTCATATTTGAGCTAATGCCGATCAAAATGCAATGTATATGTATATATATATTTGCATTCTTGCCTATAATAAAAACTTACGTTTTCTTTCTTCTCGTCTAGCGATCGATTATATCTGCATTTTTGCCATTTAGAAAATACTAAAGGGTGGCAAACAAAGAGATCATCGTTGATCGACCGAGTTTCACCCTATATATATATATATATATATATATAAATACATATATATACATGTATATATATATATATATATTTATATATATATAAAATATAAATAAATTTTTTTTTTAAATCTCCTAAATCTGATCCATAGTTTTGGATACTCATATATAGATAATAGATGAGAGCAGATAAAAGTCTTCTTTGAAGAGTCATGCCTGAGAAAATAATTGAAAAAAATAAAAAAATGTGACACTTAGTGATTACACAGTTAATAAGTAATACACAAAAGCAATAGAAAAGAAAAAGGGTGATGAATAACACTTTTAATAATTATAACACGTAATCAGCATATACGTGCAGTGAAATTGGCGCTGACTCATTACATGCTTTTGTCTGGCTCGCAGCGCTCATACTCATCTCTATAATATTAATTTCATCGTTCTATATGTATTAGTCGGAAAATCAATAAAATGTGAGTGTTTTTGATTAGCTTGGATTTCCAAATGACATGCCCACTAAAACAAGATCTATTTACATATAATCCATAAGTAGGAGCAATTCTTTGCAATCATGGAAAAATCTTTAAAAAAAAATGCTGCCAAACGATTCGCTACGGAATCGCGTTATTTTTCAGGGCAAAAGGCATCTTTCTCTAATTGTTTTTTTTTTTTTTTAATATAATATAAGAATCTCTTATACGTGCGAGCGTAAGATGGGGATTCGGAAGGATGGAAAAAAGTGAGTATTTGTGTGCTTTCATTTAAGGATGGACGTATGGACGCGCTGATCGCAAACTCTCTATTCTTGCAGTGAGGACGGCTTCTCACAAACAATTGAATCACTCTTATTAATCTTAGTGAAATTTTCCACGCTTCTGTGTAAGATTGATTAACTCTTTAAAAGAAATTGCCATTTGAACTTTTGACCGGATTATATGCAAGCAAATACGTATAAAATAAGTTGTGATCAAAAAAAAATAAAAAAACGAAGCTTCATTCAAAGGCTAGTCAATCCTAGCTGAAAGAAGTGTGCAAAAGTTCAATAGAAGTCGTGTTCCCCACGGTGTAAGAAAGGTCTCCGCAAGCAAACGAATCGTCTCAATGGCTGAGTTTTCCAAATTTTTGATAGAAAATTTTTTAATGTAATTAAATAAAAAGTTTTAGAGAACAGTGTTGAGATGTGGCTCCTTTCCATATTTAACAGTTTGAAATATTATTTTTTTTTATTATATAAAGAAGGAAGCTTACTTGGGAAAAGTATGTTTCCTTTCCCTGCAAAAACAATATAAACCCTTAACTCAATCATAATTTATAAAGCATTTTTTTGAGATGGTGGCTATTTAAAGTTCATTCGAAGACGATTAGAACTCCCCTATGAACTTCGGCGCGGGAAAAAAGTTTTCAGTGTATGTATATATTGTACCTAATGCACATGAGTTAGAAGTTAAAGCCAAGCCAAAATATTAAGAGGTTGCAGGTATTTTGGTCAGCGACTTTTACAGTTAAAAATGATAAAGAGGATGGAAAATACCAGGATACATAACGGTTGAATTCGATGGTTTTGACCTTCCTCTACATAAAATAACGATTTTCTGTGTAATATTATTGATTTATTCAGCGTATGCCGGCACTAATTATGGAGCACTCAAAATTACATATTCGATCTTCATAACTTTTGTTGGTTAATTTAAAAAAAATCTGCTGCCAAAGCCCAGCAAACAACTTTATAAGCCTGTGATAATGCTGCTCTATCATATCCCAATTGTCAATTTTGATATCAACAATTTAAAAGTGATAGTATCAATAGCAAAAGACGGTCTGGAGGACCAAACAGTTCAAAAACAATGAATTGCAAGACTTATTGGACGAAAGACCACCTCAAATTCTCAAAGAATATTCGAACAGTGTATCAGTTGATGAGGGAACTGTTTCTACATGCGATGAGAAAGGAGGAAAAATAGCTAGCATGCCAATTGAGTGAAAACGTCATTTTGGCCACTTGTTCCAAGAGTTGTCCAGGGCAGCGCGAATGGAAAGTTCTGCCACCCAGCACAGTCGCCAGTCATACCAGTCATATTTGATTACCATTTATTCAGATCAGTGTAGCATGGCTTGGCTGGCACGTGAATCCCCAAAGTTGAAGAAGTGCGCAAATGGGTCGGTGGATGGATCGCTGCCAAACCAATAAAAGTTCTTTCGACACGATATCGCAATGTTGCCAGAAAGATGGGAAAAAACTGTAAAAAATAATGAAAAATATTTTGATTAATATATGTTGGGTCAATTGTTCACAATAAATTCCTTTCCAGTGAAAAACTGGCCAAAATATGTGCAACCTCCTAATATGTCCCACAAAAACATTCCTTTTCAAACGCATCTTTCCTCTCCTCAGTTTTAAGCGATTCGATTGTTTTGGACCAGCGCTTCATACTTCAACCAGAACTTCACAATTTTCATTTATAAATTGCTTTAGAAAACTGTGAACAAAAAAGCCTAAGTATTGATTATGTTTCTTCGGTTAACGGCACAATTCATCTACATGCGTATCTTGTTAAAGCTAAGAATTCTTCTTTTCTTTTCACCAAGAAGAACGAACAACAAGAGCACATGAAAAAACTTTACGGAACATAATGGCGGCGATTTAATAGAACGCTGCTATACGGCTTCAATGAGAGTAAGAAAAGTTCACATTTAGGTATTACCACATCTAAATATGTGTATGCAGGTATTTAAAATGTGCACTTGTTTCTTTCATTGCAATTGTTTCTTTCTGACAATTCATTTCGAAGGACGCTCTCTTAAGTGGGTTCTATGTCCATGCCTTTCACACTTGATTCATTCCTAAGCCGTTTGAATAGGAGAAAAATAGTGCAAATTTATGAAGAAAATATCTATGCGAAATTTTGTTTTTTTTCTCTCAGTTTTGTATTGAAATAATACTTTGTCCCGCTCTAATAAAAATTGGCGCAAATATTAAAAATATGCTTGCGAAATATCGTGAGAAAACCTGAAGCGTGTGGGTTGCATTAAAAGCTTTGTATTATTGTCTCGTATATGGCACAAAGTTTTATATGGACCGCCTCATGCCAGTCAGTTTTTCATTAGCTAGTACGTACAAGTCAAACATTATATCAGATATTATCCATTGATGTCCACTATAGATTTTTTTGTGTTATCTTCTATTTTGCACTTCGTTGTTTCACTAAGAAACGACTTTGAATCGAATTTGTTAGCATTCGCTTCCTAGCTTAAGTAAGATGTATGATCGCGAGATAAACTTAAGATATCTTCACACTACATATTAACCGTATATCATATATATTACAAATCATATCTTTGCACAATTTATTGTCAATTGTTCAATCTAAAAACAATATTTAGATGCTCCGCTTATACCATATATAAATATTACAGGTTTCCCTTTTTTGGGAATTAGAAAAAATGTAAGACATGATCTAAAGATCTGAAGCAAAAGCACTATAATTTTGAAGATATCACTTAAGGAAAAGCGGGAAACGATCAGGTTTTATCCCAATTTTACTGAAGAGAGTGGCAAAAAGAAACCTAGTATCCGATACGTCTGCTCTTGGCTAAATGTTAGGGTCATAACTGTGATTTCAGAAGCCAGGCAAGCAAACATATCTACGTCAGTTCCCCTATTCATAAGCCTTTAATGCAGACTCTTGAATTCCTCTTGGAGTTCCATTCCATTTCCATGTAATGGGTGATATAAAGGTCTCCGCGATTTTTTTCCACTAGACGTTGTTGATCCCTATATATCGGGCAACACTTATCTGATTGTTTCAAACGAACGTGTGCTTAAAAGGTGACGTTTCACCTTAGTTAATATAGTCTCCTAACTCTTTGCTCGTGGAAAAAGTTGTATTAAAAATGAGTGAAATATCTGAACAAATACGCTATGTGATGCTTTTTTACTATAAAAGAGGTAAAACGTGCAAAACCATGCCGAGAATTTTGTGAAGTCAACGGAGAGAATGCTGTGAGTGAATAAAGGAACCAGTAGTGGTTTGCTCGATTTCGTTCCGGAAATTTCGATGTCAAAGATGCTCTTCGCTCTGGTCGGTCAATGACTGAAAAAGCGGATGAAATTTTGCAACTGGTGTCGCAAGAGCGGCACACAAACTTTCAGGAAATAGTGGAGCCACTAAACATCAATCACATGACACTTTGGAATCGTTTAAAAATAGCAGGCTGCAAAAAGAAGATCAAAAGAAGACCAAAAAATCGCGAAGACCTTTTATATCACCCGTTGTAAATATATTTGTATCTCAAATATGGTTTAACCATTAGAAAGGCGGAGATGTATGTTTACTATGGGGTGTTTCCTGGATACCCTGGAATCCTTTTTCGTCAATCCAACCCGAATTTTACCCTGAATACATAAATAATTCGGTTTTATTTTTGTGCTATTCTTCCATGGCTATAATCATGGGCTTATTCGATCTTAATCTCTAAAGCTAACACCTGAGAAAATATTCTAAATTCCAATTAATTATAAAACTCTTATCGGAAACTGAAATCGGATTGACTGAATAAATTGTTTAAAAGTCTCAAATAAATAAAGAGCACATAAATTCCCATATAGGGCCTAGCCGGGTTTTACGTCCCTATACAAAATTGACGGTTTGTTACGTACGGTATGACGACATAAAGAAATATACTTTTTTTACAAGAACATTGATTAGTTTATCAGTAGAATATTAGAAACATTGTTAAGAACAGAGATGGTCAACAGATGAATTCCAAAATGATTTTTAATTTGATCAGTGGAAAATCAGATATCAATATATGAAAAGTCGATTTCGCAAAAGACAAAAGTTGGTCACCTCCGTTTTAAAGGTTCATCATAGTCGAGTTGAAATGTTTTGTAAATAATTTCTCTTTTTATTTTCACGCGTCATGTCGTCTTGTTATTTTGTCGTCATCGCTTCGACGCATCATTCATTTCACTAAAATCTAAAATCAGATCCATGCGATGATTTCATATAATTGAACTCGAAATCAGAATTGTACTGCCGACGAAAGCAATAGCAAAATGTCTTGGATGTCTTTTGGATTATTAGCATCTGGCTATGGTACTTAAAGAACACATTTATTTATTTTTAATATATCCCCGTTCATGTTCCAAATTAACACTTATTACCATCGATTAATTTATTTTCAAGTAGTGGTAGATGTTGCTGGCGGTTTAAGAGCGAAAAAAAAAAAATTTAATTTTATTTCTTATTCTTTATGAAATTTAGCATTGCAGCGTTTATTGGGAGGTGATTATCCTTCCAACAAAGTGCTGGAAATCAAAAGCGAATCTTTAGGCACACTACAGGTTATGGCACGTGACGATGCGATGGTTTTGTTTGCACCACCGTTCAATTCTAATGAAAAGAAAGCCATTTATGAAATCGTTCTGCAAAGACCGCATACTGACTCGAATACCACGTCATTCAGTTTGTATCGTTCGTCAAATCAACACGAAACGGAAGAGAAATTTAATACTTTTATGCATCGTTTACCAGTATTTGTTAGCATTGTTAAAGAGGTTGGCAAAGAGAATTCTCTTCATTTTTTTTTTTTTTTTTTTACTGAAACGACCATTTAACAGTACACAATTTATGCTCTTTCTAGTTCTATAACGTTAATGGATTGCAGAAATTGTGCGATATCTTAACAGAGAACCCTTCCTGGTCTCTAACTCATTTGATAGCCTATTTCAATTTGGTTGACTATATCAGCAATCCGAAAGTTTTGCAGTGCATCGATTACGCAGATCATATAAATTTGATGTCACCATTTCAGGTATAATAACATTTATCAATAATTTCGAGTTATAAATTTTTTTGTGTAAACATTATATTGTTTGTTTAGCTGGCAATAAAAGCGGGAAATGTTGAAATGGTCAAAGTCCTCTCGCCGCTATGTAAAATGGAGCATTTGGATAATAATAGTAATTCAGTGTTTCACTATGCCGCTAGTACCAATAAGGAAATTTTAAACGTAAGTTCATCTAGGTTTCTTCACAGACAAAAAGCGTTTAGGCGAATTACAATACTTTAATATTATAATTGAATGTAGCATTTAACTGCAAAAAGTACCGTGCACTTGAATCATTTCAACTCAGACGGCTACACACCACTACACTTGGCCTGTCTCGCCGATAAGAAAGATTGTGTAACGGCGTTACTATTAGCTGGAGCCGATGTAAATCTTAGCGCTAAGAATGTCTCCAAGCTATGTAAAATTTCAACGCCCACATCCATAGCAGCATTCTTAAAACAAAACGACAACAAATTGTATTCACAAGATATGAAATACGGTGGTACACCTTTACATTGGTGCTCGTCGCGCGATACACTCAATGCTCTCATAATGCAGGGCTGCGATGTAAACGCCACAAATTTCGATGGACGCACTGCCCTGCATGTGATGGTAAAATATTTAAGTTCAGAATTTGATTCTTAACATAAAAATAAATTTCGATCAGGCTGCTCGTAACCGTTTTGAATGTGTCGTGACATTGTTGGCTCATGATGCTGAAATTGATATTCGAGATAAGGATGGAAATACGCCGCTTCATATCGCCATTGATCAGAAGCTAGTGCCTATCGTACAATGTTTGGTCGTTTTCGGCTCAGACATAAATTTAAAAAACAATAAAGGCGAAACCCCACGACATATGGTTGGTCAAGACGCCAGTGGCGGGAAAGAAGATGAAATATTGTACATACTGCATTCAGTGGGAGCGAAACGGTAAACAAAGTGAATAGACAAAACTTCTCTGTACGCGATATATATCTTCTTAAAAATATTATACTTGAACTGAATTTCCAAAATAAAAAAAGTTTTGAAAATTTCTTAATTCAAAGAAGAGTACAGTTCCGCAAAATACTCTGAATTATTTTGCGCTCTACTTAAAAAAAAAAGAAAAGCCAAATCGTGTAAAAAGAAGCCAACGTATATACTTTCAATGAGAATTACATTTTTTCATCATTTCCTTTATTATAGATGCCCTTCGTTAAACACGAAATGTCCACCCGGCTGTAATTCTACAGGTAATTACAACGGCATTCCGCCAGAAGCTCCCGAGTCAGTGGAATCACGTGAGCATATTGAGAACATGCTAGCTACTACCAGTCGACAAGCGTTCGGCGGACTCTTAGTTTCTGTTGCAGCAGACGCATGCCACGACATACAAGATATGGAGTAAGTCCAAATGACGGAAGCATATGCAAATATATTGAACAAAATTTTACTCTCGTCTAAGCAAATGCAACAAAACTGTCGTTATCGACACCGAAAAGGAGCAAAAAGGTCAAAGTATCATGGACGCGTTACTTGGAATGTTTACTTCTAAAGTTAATACCGAGTCCAAAAAAGGTATACGCGAATCAGCTGTTTTCTTAATATTGACTTGGTCACTTCTCTATTTTCCATAGAATCGGATAGTAATAGTGTGGCAAGTGGTTCGGGGGGAGATGCCAATTCCGCTCTTGGCAGTCTGGAAAATATGGCGTCCCCCACATCAACGGCACCATCTTTTAATGCTAACACGTTTGAAAGAGGCGATATACAACATGCTCGTGGTCGTGTTTTGTGTCTCGATGGCGGTGGTATTCGTGGTTTAGTCCTGGTACAAATGTTATTAGAAATAGAAAGACTTTCCCAAACTCCGATTATACATCTATTCGATTGGATTGCTGGCACTAGTACAGGTGGTATATTAGCTTTAGGTTTGGGCGTTGGAAGATCAATGCGTCAATGTATGGGCCTTTACTTGCGCATGAAAGAACAATGTTTCGTTGGTTCTCGACCTTATCCGAGTGAAAACTTCGAAAATATTCTCAAAGAAAATTTGGGAGAATTTGCAGCAATGGCGGAAATTAGTCACCCTAAAGTAATGGTTACTGGAGTTATGGCCGATCGCAGACCTGTTGATCTGCATCTCTTTCGAAATTACAAGTGTGCCAGTGAAATTTTAGGCATTGTAACACCTATATGTGAGTATAGTAGCTTATCAATTATTTTTGTTCACCGTCAAGCTACTGTTATGTCTGTTGTTTTCAAATAATTAGCCAATCGACGTGTTCCACCACCACCACCAGAAGACCAGCTTATATGGCGCGCTGCTCGCGCCACTGGAGCAGCTCCTTCGTATTTCAGGTTATTTAAAACACACAAGATATTTGAACAGTTAATTTGTAATCAATTATTGTTTGCAGAGCCTTTGGCCGCTTCCTGGACGGTGGTCTAATTGCCAACAATCCAACGTTAGACGCCATGACCGAAATCCATGAATACAATATGGCCCTGCGCAGTGTAGGACGTGATTCTGAAGCAATACCGGTAAATATTAAAAAACTTTGTCCCTTAAATTCCAGTTAGAGAATCAACTAATTTCAGATTTCTGTCGTCGTTTCATTGGGTACCGGTCAAATACCCGTAACTGAATTAAAAGACATTGACGTGTTTCGTCCTGAAAGTATTTTGGACACCGCTAAATTGGCCTATGGTATATCGACAATTGGTAAGCATTCAATTTTGCCGTCTCATATCATTTTAACATACCCAACGTAAGAGTTCGCTATCCTTTAAGGTAATTTGCTTGTTGATCAAGCCACTGCTTCAGATGGTCGCGTTGTTGATCGCGCTCGAGCTTGGTGTAGTACTATTGGTGTACCATATTATAGGTATTGTTATTATTGCTTTTATTTTCTCTTTTTTTTTTATCTTTGTTTTGTACATATACACACATACGCACTTTCATACTATGCGGAATAAAACGTCCCGGGATCACCAGAACGCAACAAAATTGTAACGTTTGCTACATCAGAAAATTTTCTTGTCCTGCCGCCCCTTTTTTTATATTTCTCTGATATTTCGCGCCCTTTCCTTGTGCTCCTCCTCATACTTGTTCATAATGGATATCTAAAATTCTTTTCAAGTTGTATCCACTTTGTTTAATTTGCAATTTCATCAAAAAATACTTTCACTAATATCCGGATTGCCTTTCACTTGGCATTATTTTGCCAAAATCAAATTATCTCTTTCTTTGCCCTATTGCATTTTCAATATTGCCGTTGAAAAACCTTGATAATGCTATGGCTCTTATATTGCTTAAAATAGTTCGCGACGTCGATTACACCGCTTGGGAAATCCGCTTTGGAACTGCCTGTACGTAGATGTGTTATAAATAGCAGCAAAATAGTTTGAAAACAAAAAGTCGACGACATATGTTGTATGTTGCTTTTCGTGAGTACTAATCCGTAAGTACAAGCAACATCCAACTTACACACACATCACATGCCATGCATTTGCGTAAGTTCGTTTCGAACGATTGAAATATTTGGAAATTTGTTTTACACTTTATGGACGTTTAGATCGTGCATCAGCATTTAATTCACTAAACCATTGCGAATAATTATTTTCGAAAGCATCGTCATTGTAGAATCTGAACCGTATTTTTTGCGACATTATGTCAAATCTCGATTTAGTTTTGTTTCTTTCGCAAAAAAACTTGGGAAGCATCAACTACACGATTGCAATCCATCAAGGAATAGCTTAAATTTCATATAAAAATTTATAGCGAATCTTTTGTAGTCTAGTATTTTACAAATATTTTAAGTTAGCGGTCGTCTTATAGAAGGTCCCGGAAGTTTTCGATCCCTATAGTATAATTGCATTGCGTTGAGCCTTGACGGTATTCTTTTCTTTTTGTTTTTTTTTTTGCCACAGATTTAATCCGCAACTATCCGAAGATATTGCCATGGACGAGAAGAATGATCAAAAATTGATTAACATGCTGTGGTGTACCAAGGCCTACATGCATACTAATCGCAACAAAATCATGGAAATGATCAACTTATTGAAATAGCATATAAGAAGGATATAGACTTGTCAAAACGTTTTCTTCAATCAATCAGACCATTAGCATAAGTATTGTTGGAGATAACATGCGTCGCGTCATCTATTGTCGTGTTAATCGTTGTTCATATATAATTCAAGGTATAATTTACATGATTAATTTAGAAAACAAACTAATCACAGCACGAAGAAAATACTGTTTTTAAATTTTTTTAAAACTTCTATAAACCTTCGTCATTTATTGTTTCTATTGTAATTTTATATGAAGCCATCAATATATTAAAAACACATTTACATTTTTTTTTTTTTTGTGCGCTGTGGCAATATAATATTTTTTGAAACCTATTAATGGAAAATGAGTCTTTTTTTGTTATGTCACATAATATGTATAACTAGTATACCTAGTGTTATCGATAGGTTCAGGTTGAAAGAACGCATACAATTCTAGATATGTTTGTTGTATCGTTTAGAATGCTCGCAAACTCTCCAACTTGAAATTTTGAAGCTTCTTAGGTATATATCTAAACCTGTTATTGGGATTTTTAAAGTTATAAAAATTGCAATTCGTGACTTTCAATATCAAGCAAAATGAAACAGATCTCGAAAAAAAAAAACATTTTTTCTCAATTACTTACAATCTACAGGAAATTTGGTAACAATGTTTATCCGAATCATAATCACTTAGTGTAAAATGGCACAGTGTCCAGGCTTACTTGCAATTTGGAAGACACCGCCATTTTCATATGTTTGCGATGACGGGTATAACACGTTCGCACCAAAGGCCTAGATAGATTTCTTAGTTTGTTTTAATTTGCTATGTGATATAATTGTCTATGTTTATTTATATGAATTAATCTTATTATTAAATTAGTTTAACAATTACAATTAAAATTGGAATTAATTGTCTTACTTAAGTTTAATAAATTTTTCTATGAATTAAACTGAAAATAGTCAACCAGCACATCAAACATATATTATTTTTTTTATTTATTATATTATTACTGAGGCGCTCCAGTATAACTAGATATCATGCATCGAAAGCCCTTTATCTTCCTACAATTTTAAGATATTCATCTTTTATATAAAGAAAAAAGATTGTATGCTAATTGTGTTGGGCTAACGTGTCTGAAAGTGTAGAATTGCTTTGTAATTGATTATTGGGCTTAAGAAAACTCTGAAGTAGTAAAAACTTTCTCTTTAAGAGAATGTCATTTCAATAATTTGCGGCAAGTTTGGATATGTTTTTTTTAGGTCAATTCTATATACTAAATGTCTATGCTATATATAATGGACCTACCATTAAATGTTGCCGACTAGTATACTACATTTGAAAGTGGAAATCTACATTGAATCAATTTAGTTTACTTTCGCTCATTCGTCCGTTTTCATCTGGATGCGTTTGCAGTTTGCAGAGATTAAAATAGCGAAAATTGATCTCAGAACTACAGGCAGAAGTATCATCAAAAAAAGGTCCACCAAAATATTTTTTAGCTAAGATACAGATATTACTGACAAATTCGTGATAAGATGTTGAGATTTGAAAGTGTCGCTACTTATGGTACAGTGTATATTAAATTTGTGCGAATATGTGTCACACGAAGGAGAGCTTAAGATAGACCCCGATCAGAATTCACAATCAATTTCTGGATCGATCTAAGCCTATTCCTCCGTCCCATGTCTGTCCATGTAAATTTGCGTTCAAGCCATTTTGATGAAATTTGATGCACTGACGTGTTTTAGCCCAAGGATGAACGCTATTGAAAATAGTTTAGATCGGTCTACTTTTTCGACTACTCCCCACATGACACCTTGTTTTGGAAAGTAGTAATATATGAAAAAATTACAATTTTCAAAATTTCTCGACAAAACTCGCGCTATAATAATATTTGGCCATTCCAAATTCGTACGAAATATTTGGTTTGGCTGAGACAAAAATTTTCGAACCTTTTCTCTGAAAACTGAATCTTTATATCAATGGTTTCCACCCTCTTTGTACCGGCGCCCCCTTTAAAAAAAAAAATTAAGGCGCCCTCCTTGAAAAAACAAAAAAAAAAAACCGAAACAATCAGATGCTTCTGTTTACTGAAGTTTGGCGCGAGTAAGCACGAGAATAACCGGGATGTTGCAAGTGCTTATCTTTTGATTCCACGCCCCAGCGGTACTCGGCTCCAAACGCGAAAGTGAGATATTTCGATTCGAAGAAGAGTATGAATGATCTTTTAGTATTTGTACACCAAAAATCCGCGGCGGGAATTGCGGATTACGTATACTGCTGATTCATTTTTTTGACACTTATTTGACTTTCTTGGTTTGTATTTGAAAATGATATTTTGGAGACAACTACATGTCCTCCTTGCAACAGTATCGCGCCTCTTAGGGGGTCGCGCCCCACAGGTTGGAAACCACTGCTTTATATAGTAGAAAGATATATTTTTAATATTTCATGGTGGAAATTAGTTCATAATAGTAAATTGACCTAGAAATCAAGCAATCAGTACAATATGTATTCGTCCAATATGAGGAATTTCATGAAAAGTATGCGTTCACATCCGCCCGGTTGTGCACAATTGCAACATTACTCACCTACTCTCTTTAGCTTAGCAGGCAGAACAACTAAAAACCTTACAAATTTCGCATTTTTGCCCTCATATCGCTAGCGTTATATTGTTTTGCGTATTATGCCCTTTATACAAACCTAAATTTATGTCTTCCGACGACCAAGAAATAAGATTATTAAACATTTTTTTTATTTCCCTATATCGTTTCTTTGAATAATATTCACATGATGAAATCCATAAGAGCCAAAGCTGATATTGTACGATGAGTAACTTAAAGAGTCTTCTTCCTGCACATTTTAATATTTTTGCACAATGCCAACATTTCTCGTATCTAACGACGACTTCTTTAAAACTCTCTGCTAGCAAAGCACTTATTGAACATAATGTGTATATGTACACATCAATGCAGAGAACTCTAGAATTCAGACACTGTGACGGTTATAAAAAAATATAGCCATATGTTATGCTTTCTATTAGTAATGCTGGCAGCACTGCGCATTTATTGAAGAAAGTAATAGAGACGAGGACGACGATAGATACTTCAAAAGTTTGTTTGGGGTTTGTGCAGAACTTTTTTTTTTAGTATAGTGCAGCTTCCGAATTTTATTTAAGTCCAAAAGACGTTTTTAAGAGATAAATTAACAAAAACATAAGTAAATAAATAAATAACTTTGCATGCTCATACAAAAAGGAATTCCATTATGTCTGGTACTATTTTGGAGAATTTAAGTGGACGTAAGTTATCCATATTGGCAGGTGTTTTATTACTTAGTCAAGTGGCTTGCTTTCTGTTGGGTGGTCTCCTGGCGCCTATACCGGCCGGTCATCAGAATATTCTTGGCATGGTCTGCCGAGATCAACCAGGACGACAAAATGACACTACATTTTGGTTGTACTCACGTGGCGAAGGTCGCTGCGCCTCCATATCACAGGAAGAAATAGAACGTCACTATACGAAAATGGCAAATGAGATTGTTTACTTATTTCAAATGCCTTTACCTCGCGATGGAAAATGGTTAGACTATTCACGTTGGCAATCGAACTTGATCGGCGTTTTGCAGGTAGATCTAGCATATGGTTCTGATGTCGCTTTAATAGAACCACCAAAAGATTTGAAATTAACCATTGACACCCGTTTGGCGTATCGCAGCAAGAATGATGCTCCGAACGCATGGAGACTATATTCACATTCGGTGGAACAACGTTATTTGGATTGCCATCCAGTGCACAAAAGTCAATTAGAGACATTATACTCGTGCGAAATGATACCTCTATTCGAATTGGGAGCATTGCATCACGACTACTACTTACTAAATTTACGTTTCCCAATAGATACTGAGATGCATTTAAATTTGAATGTTGGTCACATGCATGATTTAACATTAACCGCTATTTATCAAAATGGAGGCTTTACAAAAGTGTGGCTTTCCTTGAAAACCGTACTATTTCCATTCATCGTGGGTATAATGGTGTGGTTTTGGCGCCGCGTTCATATTTTGCAACGTTCACCTGCTCTTCTGGAATATATGCTCATTTATCTGGGTAGTGCGTTGACTTTTTTAAACCTTCCATTAGAATTTCTTACATTAACTTTTGAAATGCCTTACATGCTGCTGTTAAGTGATATTCGCCAAGGCATGTTCTATGCAATGTTATTGTCATTCTGGCTAGTTTTCGCTGGCGAACATATGCTAATTCAAGACTCGCCAGAAAAGAATTCCATACGTTGTCGTTATTGGAAACATTTGTCGGCTGTCGTTGTGGGTTGTTTATCTCTATTCATTTTTGACATTTGCGAGAGAGGTGTACAGCTACGCAACCCATTTTATTCGATATGGACTACACCCCTCGGTAGTAAGGTTGCACTAAGTTTTATCATTTTGGCGGGAATATCGGCAGGAGTTTATTTTCTATTTCTATGCTTTATGGTAGCTAAAGTTTTTCGCAATATTGGCGCTAAAAGAACTTCACTGCCATCCATGTCAGCAGCTAGACGTTTGCACTATGAAGGTAACGACTTTAAAATCTCTTCTCTAAGACAGATTTGAAAATCAATATTGGTTTTGCAGGGCTCATATATCGTTTTAAATTCCTAATGATGGCCACACTTTTGTGTGCTGGCTTAACCGTTGCAGGCTTTATAATGGGACAAGTGGCAGAAGGTCATTGGAAATGGGATGAGGACATTGAAATACAACTTACATCAGCTTTCCTAACTGGCGTCTACGGCATGTGGAACATCTATATATTTGCATTGCTTATACTGTACGCTCCTAGTCACAAACAATGGCCTTCCTCAAACTCGGATGAAACAACACAATCCAACGAGAACATAGTAGCTGCTGCCGCCAATGAAGAAATCGAATTTAGTAATTTGCCATCAGATTCGAATCCCAGCGAAATATCATCACTTACATCGTTTACGCGTAAAGTGGCATTTGACTGATTCCATTTTTTATATAATATAGGGCAACAATTCAATTCGCGAATATGTACTTAAGTTTAACGACAAAAAGAAATTTTACGCATAGTGTATCAGTCAGTATTAGCAACATGTCTTTTTATATGTAGTTTTTTTTTTTAATATTCATCCATATTATGATGTGTTGTAATCATACCTACGAATATTTGAATTGATTGGAGTTTTCGACTTTTTTTTTTGTTTTATATGTAAAGCTATATATACACATATAACATGTTTCATTTTGTATTTCCATGAATACATGTGTAAAATGAATGCTTACATCAATAGTATTAAGACATAAGGAAATGCAATCTCAAATAAATGTACTTTTTTAATTCATAGTATCATTAATTTATATGAGTTAACTTTTACGCACACCTATTAGAAATGTTTGTCAGCGCCGACGCAGAATAAACAAGCAAAGCTATTTATACCGGCCCTTTGAAATTGTTCATTTTATATGTCAGTCCAACGTGATCAAAAAATGCTTGATATATGTGAAAGACCGTAAAGAATTAAAGAAATTTAGTAATTAAATAATTCATTGTTATGTGTGTAGGATTTTCTTATCAAGTTTTTATAAAAAGTAAGTACACGATTTCGGAAACAATAAAACCCACTTTATAAAATTTATGAATTACTTTATATTTCTGAGGCGTTTTTCGGTCAGATCTTATAGATTATCTGTTACGAATTTTATAGTAGTAAGGTTCTTTTTAAACTTTGTTCACAATCTTCAAAATGTGAAGAGAACACATTCATTTCTTCTAAGTATGTTGGTTCATTTTTAAAAGGATAATATAATAGAATAAAAATCATTGCACATTTACTTCTGTGCAACATCTTGCAGTACATGCAGTGCATCTTACTAATTAAATGCCTTACAATGCCCTACATTTATCCATATATCGACTTTTGAAAGTAAGGTACTATACGGGAAGGAGTCCCATCCGAATAATTTTCAATAGCCTTCATCTTCGGGCCGAAAAACATTAGTGTACGAAATTTTATTAAAATATCTCAAAAATTGCGAACGTTATGTTAAACACAAGAAAATAAGATAGATGGACGGACAACCTTATAATACATAACAAAAGGTAAACCTATCGCAATTCCTTTCGGGTCTCCTGGCATACGTCCGCGCAAACTTAATATACTCTTGTATCGCAAGGAGTGTAACGAATGAAAAATACCATAACTGGAAGGGTTTTATCATCAACACATTCATTCTTTCAAAGTGAACTTCAATTTGAGGGAGGAGAATTTTTTCTATACATATCTTATAAATATATATTTTTGTACAATATGCATATTTTTAAGTTTTTAAAGCTTGGCATCAGTTCACTTTAGAACTTGTCAATTTCGCTTATTTGCTTTTCTATTCAATATAATAAAAGAGATTATAGCCGTTATTCAACACTGCAATCAGGGCCGAAGGAAATTTCTAAAAATGTATGAATAATTATAATTGCAATATCGCAGACATAAACAACGGAAAAATATTATATAATTTTAAAATTAGGCACGCGGAACAAATTTTATTTGTCGCCATCGAGTGAGTTAATTTGATTTTGAACGTTAAGCGTTATTTATATGTTTTGTGAAGAGAAAAATCATACAAAATGAATTTCGATTAATTCGGCAACTTTGGTAATGTTTTTCCGCTAGGCCTACTGCAGTTGGAATACAAAGAAACTTGGATAAAATTTTTATAAACAATAATAATGATGCCATATTTAAAAACGAATATTGAGGTAAAAGCAAAAGTAAGAAAAACACAAAATACACAATACTAAATTTTTTCCTTGTTGACCAAAATACGAAAGAAATTATTTATTTATTTTTGTGGGTTTTGCTTAAAGAAAATATATATAAAATACAATAAATTGTTGTTATAATTCAGTAATAATTTCGATTGTCAAAATAGCAACAATAAAGCAATACAGAAATCCAGAAGAGAATCTGGAGGGAGACGATAACGGTATAGTGGATATAGTGGAAGAAAACGAGCAAGTTACGATGGCAGCAAACGATTCTGGTGTGGACACAAGCAACGATAGTAATGATGGTGTAACAGCCGGTATAATGATAACACCGCCGCCGCCAGTAATGCCGCCGACACCTACCTCGTCGCCTAACACGCACGAATGGCCAAATATCAATCCAAATGCATTCCATCTAAATTCGGATGATCATTTCGCGTTACCACACTTGCCGCCGCTGCCGTTGAACAATTCGTCAACGACATCATCCTCTGAATACTTGCCCAGTATCATCCATCCAAGTACCCTGCCCTCCAGCAGTCACAGCTTTAAGATGCGTCCTCGCACATGTATTAAAAGTCGTTTGCGTTTCAGTTACAACAATATATTTGCCGAATCTACAGGACGCAAATTGCGGTATGCCGCTTCTACCAATAATATCGAATTGCTTACTCGAGTTTTAGAGTCCGGTGCTGATCCAAATGCCGCCGATGAGCATAAACGTAGTCCCCTGCATTTGGCTGCTTGTCGTGGTTACTTACAGATTGTACAGCAGTTGCTTAAATTCGGAGCGAATCCAAATGTTGTAGATTCCGTCGGCAACACGCCATTACATTTGGCTGTTATATCGGCAAGTTCAAACAATTTTAACCTTATTGTATGCGTTCTGCTTCAAGGCGGCGCAAGTGTTCATATGTTCGATCGAGGCGGTAAATCACCGCTTGAGTTAGCAGAAGCCAAGTTACGCTTACTGCGCACTCGCTATGAGCAGCCTACACCAGAAAATAGCAAGATCCTAGAAGATATGTGTATGCTGATTACACTGATCCTGCGTTACATGGTCAAACAACAGCGCGAACTGGATGATCTTTCGGCTTTGGAGAAACGCTTGCAAAATTTAAGTACTAGCGATGATCAGGAACAGGTAGTTTCGCAGACTGCTGATGAATTGCTCGCTAGTGTTGAGCGTCTGTCTTTAAACAAATAAACTTAGCAGATCGTATAGATCTGAACAAATAACACTTTTGCTCTCATCCATATATTTGTAGCTACTGTAGGTAAGTTATTTCACATATAATTAATATTTACATTTTTTTTTGATCATTTCTAACGTTTTCATTTTATTCCAGGCTGTTTCCGTTTTTTTATCCGACGCAGTTTGTTTTTATTATTATTATTATTATTATTATTATTATTATTATTATTATTATTATTATTATTATTATTAAAAAGAGGAAACTTTGCTGTCACATTCAACAATGCTGTGGGCGGTTACAAAAATAATTGGTAAAAATCCTGCAATTAACAGTATATAAATATACACGATACAAAAATTTCGTGTTATTACTGATTTTATATTATTTTATGTTATTATTCTATTATATATTTTATTTGATATAATTTTCATTAATCCTATTATTTTTAAAGAAATATATATATAAATAATATTTCGCGTAGTAAATAAGTTTTAGAACCTACATCAAGTTAACGCGCCTTGCATTCAAAGCAATTTGTTTATCATTCTCACATCCTTCGATATTTTATGGATAAAAATGTGTTAAAATTTGTAGATTCTTATACAAACACTTATATTTGCCGTATAAACATATACGTTGAACATATGTGCAGGTATAAAGAAAAAAAAAAGTACTAATAAACTAAATTAAAACAATATGCTTAACCATCCTGCCCTTTATTATTCATGCTATACCACCATATTAATTATTATTATTAATTACTAAATAACAAAATATAAGAAAAAAAAAATTACATATTACATACATATGTATGCATGAATGTATTATTTAAGAAAAGGGAATGAGAGAATTATATTCGCCTTAAGGTAAAGCATTGACACGCCCACATAATTTTCAGTGGTTTTGTCACTGCATAATATAACATCATTGGTCTTTGTGTGTGTGAACTTACGCTAAGAATTTCCAAGGGCTCGCAACAATCGATATTTTGACGAACATCCAGGTATGGATCGAATCGAGAAATCTAAATTGATGATGAATTTAAGCATCTTAGCGCTTTGGTGATTTCTAATTTACGCCTACCTTACACATATCTGATATACTTACACTGATATACACCTGTCTTTGGGCATCGGTGATTGTGATCGTGTCAATGGGATGATCGGAAACTAAGCCGAGCTGAACTTTCAAGTAGCTTTGGCGTTGTTGTGCTGGGTCATACCTATAACCATACCATACCTATACCATAACATAGATGTACTGATGATCAAAAGAATTTGACTGCAATGATTTAATTAAAATTTCACGTTGACGCATATAGTCTATTGAGCCTGTATTGAGGGTTTTTGAGAGTTATTTTGAATAAATTGAATAAATATAACAGAGCTTATAAGGAGAAATTAAACCGGATCCATTTCTAATTCAAGGCAATTTACGGTCACGCTTTAGTAGAGATACTCAGTTTCGCGAAGCTTGACACATTGAACACTTTTATATATATGCGGTTCTGGATCGTATTTATAGATTAAATGAAAGTTACATATATAAACTAAAAGCGTTAAATATTATGCTTCCAATTCGAATTCGATATCTTTTTAATGTGAATTGATGTTCATCTAATCGTAGAGAAACACAGTCAAAATTTTTTCTACGCATTTGGTAAGATAATCCAAGTATCCAAGTGCATTATCGTCTTCTAGCATTAATTGCAATTATTAATTACAAATGATGTAAATTGCAAGAATTTCATTTGACCTGTGAATTAAAGATATATATTGATTTTCGAATAAGGCAAAGATCGATCGAAGCGTTGCTAACCTGGGCAGAGAAACCTTCAGGAAATGACTCTTTGAAATTTATCTTTATTTCCTTAGGAAGCGAAAGACCGATTAGTGCTTTCATTATTTCGCATATGTCACATATTGACTCGAATCCCTCCCAAATGCCCTTCATTGATGGCCATCCATGTTGACCGATCGGCAAACTTTATAATTAATAAGCGACAGCATTGCGAATAATGTAGGCTGTCATACACTGCCATAGCCAGGTAATGCCACTGGCCATTTTAATCTAAGAAAAGCGATTGTATTTAATTTTAGCGTCTAATATAAGCAGCAGTGTTTCCACATTTCTCACATACACATATGCACGCATTCACACACATACACATTGACGGCAATATATTACAAAATACTTTATTTCTCTCAAGTTTAAATAGGACGGGCACTGCCCGTTCTGCCCATTTCCATTGGGCTGGAGAGTGATCCAATCTTAACGTACTATTAAAAATTAATGTTATTAAGATGAGAGCCTGGGATGTTAAGGATTTAGTAGTTATTCCACTTATGCAATCACAAGTATGGGATTTCGTAACATTTAGTTTGTCCACTTCTTCTTTGTTATCGGTAACGGTACATGTCTAGAAATTTCAATATTTCCTGTGGGTTTGAAATCCCACAAAGATTATAAGGCTAAAATATTTCTTCTTCTTCTAAATATTGAGCGAAATTTTCGTTTTGCTCCATATCATTTCTGCACCAATTTTCGGACGTGCCTCTCAGGGGGCTGATAGAATGAGCCCTCATTCGAGTTTTCGAGTTAAAAACCCCCAAATGGCAAACACAATTGGCAGACGTGCTACCGTATTGCTTCACAGAAAAATATCAACAAAAAGATATAGTTTTAAAACCAAACATATAGGAATCAACGGAAGCATGAACAATAAATTTGTACAAGATAACAATTTTGTTAATTATCAAGATCTGCTTAAATTTTATCATACCATCGAGAGCCTTTTGTATATTACGTGATCCATAATTTTGAAATTGCCTTTTATGACGCCCTAATAGAAGACTTTCAATAAATGGTTTTTATTCCTTGTTTTTCATATCTTATACAATAATGCATGATGTCAACCAAAATTGCAAATCACATAATATAAAAAAAGAAGCACGTTAGTGCAATACAAACATAAATTAGATAAATAATCTTAAAATTCTTGTACTTTTTCTCTTTTTTATTTGAATGTGTAAATGCAAGGCCATATGGTTTGTCAATGCCCATAATTCTGGCTAATCTGTAAAAAAAGATAAAAATTCTGGCTAATCTGTAAAAACTCTGGCTAATCTGTTAAAAAAGATAAAAAATTCAAAGAAGGCAATTAAAATGCAAGTTCTGTGATGTGTTTTCAACAAGACGTTTGGGAAAAATTTCTTTATAAATTATCTTTATATATTTATATACGGCTGTGGGCTCTAATTATCTTTGGCTATATTTTTTAGCACATACACATTTTAGTAAGAGCGAGTGTTTTGTATTTCGTAGCCAGTTTTTTCTATTTTACTAAGGACTTTGATAATGTTCGTTCCTTCATTTCCTTTTTTTTTTTCTTTTTGAGTTGTCCATTCCAAAAAAATTTGCAAAACAAATTTTCCTTTTTTGCGATTTAAAACAGCTACAGAATGTTTACAAATCAATGCATGTTACGTGAATTTGAGAGAAAAACACCTGGCCAGGATCAGTGCAAGTTAATTTCATTAATGCTGCTGATGTTTGCGTTGTTCTTGACTTTGCTTTGTTGTTGTTGTTCGCTGTGGTATCTATCAACCAAATGAAACAAAACGCTGCGACAACACTTTAATATTTCAAATGAGCGATGAGTTTTTTTAAACTCAGCGATTAATGGCTGTGACTCATTCCAAATGCTATAAGCTCGTACAGACAAAGTAGTTTACTAGTTTTTCTAAAATATGTGAGAAAATATATCTACAAAAACTACTTCCTGTTCTAGAGTAAAAACTTATTATTCCTGACCATCATTTCAGATTGAGGAATAAGTATGACCATGACCAATACCATTGCCCAACGTCATCGTGTTGCTTCTTAGATTAGAGAAGCTATTGCGAGTAAAAATTATTGCGATGGTGTATTCTTTGTTGGGGAAAAAACCTTGCATATGGTCTGGCTTGATGGGTTACTTTTCAAACTTAAAAAATGTCTTTTATTTTCTATGTATTAGTGCTTTAAATTCTATTTGCAAAACAGACATTTCTCTGCTAAAGACGAAAATGACAGATCCAATATATATACAATTGGAGGTGGATTTTCCCAGGGAACTGTTCCAAGTCCACTACTTTATGCAATTTTCACCTCAGAATTTCCGATCGCTGGCAATATTATCACTGCGACGTACGTTGATGATACAGAAATCCTGTTTCCATTTGGCGATCCCATGTATGTTTGCTGCGAACTATAAATTCATTTCAACAAAATTTCGATTTGGCGGATCAAATGGAACAGGAAAATAAATTCTGAATAATTTAAGGATAGTATGCTTACGTTAAATAAAGGTTCTCGTCCCTCATTATTTTTGAACGTTCCCTATTGCCGACATCGTCGCTAACAAAAATATTTACCTAATCGCAGATAATCGCATTTATGCACGCGCTACAATAGTTTTGGTCATAGTAGTTTTGTTTTTTTGCGAAGCAGGAACACTCTTCTTCATCGGAAACGGCAATTTGTCGACAATTGGCTGATTTTAAACGAAATCCTACGGGAACTCACAATGCTGAAGTTTCAAAAGCTAACGATAAGCAGCTAGATAAGATGAGATAGGACAAGATAAAAAACACCATATGAAAATTTGCGGATGAGAAACCTCAAAACGATTCCATGAGTTGCAGTTCAAATCACCACCCCAGCCCTAGCACTCTCCAGGTTTGGCCCAGAACAGTTATTATCTATTTACAAATCTCAAAATCAAATCAAAAGGTGAACTCATCGGTGAAACTGGAAGTTATTATGAAGAGCTTGACTAGTATGACCAGTACATCAAACAGGCGCGAAAATACTAGAGATGCGTTATAGTGGTTATGTCAGTGTTGTAAGAGACTTAAGAATAATGTCAACTGGTGCGAAAAACAGAAAAAAATTTTCGCTTTACTAGCAAGTACCGGAAATTATTGACCGATATATTAACAGAGGTATAATTGTGAAACGATTTAAATCTTGTCACCTTGTCTCTGCCTGTTTTTTAGCTTTTAAGAAGACCAATCACTCAGGAGATGTCCCCTATTCATGTAGCACGATGACTGTCAGAACGAAGAGAGGGAAGAGAAAGATATAGAGAAGTGGTGGCCGCAACGCTTCGAATATGAGCCCAATCGATAAGTGTGATATATTAACCGATTGACCATTCGCAATAGGTAGGACCAAAGAAAATTCTTTCGCACTTAAACTTTGAGTCCGCAAACTCAAGGAAAAACCTAAGGCGGAAAATCAAAGCTTGGCATATATACCCTTAGCGCACGTTCAAAGATTGAAAATAAGCGGTATTCCGCTTATAAGCTTACCGCTTATATTAGAAGTCAATGTAAGAATGATTCTGATCGGCCAATCGAAAATTTAATTCGGAAATACGCTCTCAATGTTTTTATAACATTTACCATATACATACATATATATATGCGAGCAAACAGGGCTCGCATATGTAGGAACATATTTCAAAAGATTCTCATCTAAGAACAACAGAAGCAATGCAATGGTAGATATTGAAAAATTCGTTCTCAGCCGATAATAATATCTATATGTCTCTTTTTATTTTCGAATTCGACGCCAATTCGAAATATCATTGGTATGTCACTCGCCTACTAATGTCAAATACGTCTATATATATACGACGTATATATATATATATATATATATATACATATATATACATTTTCAGTTTCTAAATTTCAAGTAAAATGATAAGAAATTGTATGACGGCAGCAACTGAGGAGGAGTGGAAGGTGAGAAAGAAATTAAACAAAAAAAAAAAACTGTTTGCATTTTTCATTTAATATATCGCAGCAATTACCACTACAAACATTACTCTATGAATGGGCTCGAAGGAATCTGAGTACACCGAGCGACATGAGTACTGTACTATCCTATGTAGGTCTGTTTTTAATCACATGGTATACAATAATATGGATCACGCGATTAATATTGGGTCTAATATGGCCGCTCTTTTTAGTGGTTTCAGCTATCGTAAGTATATAAGCGGCCGATATGCGCATTATATTGTAGTTGATTCGTCTCCTTATCGCATTAGATTGTATTGCGCATCCTGCAATACTACGAACCGGATGAAATGAGAGCAATTATGAGCAATACATATAATATTATTTCGAATACAATAGTAAGAATGGATAAATGAAGACGAAGTCATCAAGCAATGGATATCCTTTACCAAAAACGATAATAACGGATGAAAGGGCGAATTTGGTGAAGGGTGCCCCATTTCTTTATTATGATTTTATAATTTTCAAATTTAGAAATTACATTTTTTTTTCAATTTTCTTCTATTCCTTAGGTCAAAGTAATGTGTAAATTATTTTCAAATGTTTTAAATCTCATCGATTAACGCTTATAATGCTTATAATCAAGACAAATCAGTATATCAATGTGATCTAGCCCACTCCCACCTTGCCCACATGGACGATATTTTATTCCAATTTATTTTAGTTCCCATTTTTTAGATTTCGGACAAAGCTGAAATTATCAAAGTTGCTTTGGCACAAAATTCGAACGGAACGAATTGATACCAGACGAGAGATTTCAGAAATGCGTAAACAAACTTCAAAATTTCGATTTTCAATTACTTTTGAAAAATAAAAAAAAAGAAAACAAAAAAAAAAAAAAATAAAAAAAGCAAAATTTGTAAAAATTCCCTTCAAACGGCAAAAAAGAAAAAAAAAAGAAAGCAATATTATTAAAAATTTCTTTCAAATTGAAAAAACAACGAAAATAAAAAAAAAAAATTCGTTTCAATTATTTCGATGTTCAAATTATCAATTATATAGGAAGTATTTCGGAGAGGAAAAGGAAAAAAAAAACCAAAGATATTCTTTCGGAAATCGCCAAATAGTTGAAAACATTGCAATAAATTTTTGCACGTTCAAATTTTTAGTTATTTCTGATTTATGAAAATGCCTGTCGCAGTCCGTTTAGTTGAAGTTCTTGCGCTTACAACATTACTTGGCATTTTGACTGGGTTAGCTGTGTTCGTAGTGGCGGCCCAACGCATGATATTCCTCGTTTTATTACTCATAACGGTATGTTGAAAGTTATATGCAATATATTAAAATGAAACTAATTTAATTACATTCATATTCACTCAATCATCGCTTTGAATGATTGATTATCATTTTAGCCGATAACCTATGTCTTGTATGGTCTTTTGTACGTCTCCGAAAAGGTAATGGTTACCGCTCTAAGCGGCCTATTGGTTGTAACGAGTAGTGTTGGGAATTTCTAGCGAGGGCTTTCCATTTTGTATGTACGTAAATATACTGCAGCTTAAGATTGTACAAGTTTCCCATATATATATACATATATATATATATATATATATAAAACTTTCAATGGATATGCAGTAAATTAAAAAAGGCTTTCAAAATTTTTAATTAACTGTTTTTCATATATATTAAATGTGCACTGGACTGTTAACAACTATGTGAAATTGCATTCTGTGATTTTTTCATTAATTAATTGGTTTTTTTTTTATAAGTAAAAGTTATATCCCAGTCTTTATTTCTGTAAACCGTTCACAAAATAAGTAAATAATTCTTTTAAGGGAGCCAACTCGCCAACTTGTATGTAAATTGTTCACGCTATAATTTGTCCCGTATTAAGAAGAACCATGAACAATGCCAACGCATATGTTAGGCCATTAGAAAAGGCGGACAGACGATAAAAACGCATCGTGCAAACTGAAAACTTCTTGCGTTGGCGCTTTTAAAAAGTAAAACGATTCTTTAAAAAAATTTGGGAAAAATTCTCATCAAAGTATATTACTTTTTAATCTATGCCATCGTTAATTAATTAAAACGAAATTTCGTGTAAAATATCTTGTCTCATGCTTCTTCCCTCTCTGCCCTCAGACGCAGTCTTCTATGAAAACGAAACTTAAAACAACATTTTCAAGGCTATTATTGAATGCATCACTTTAGATATAATGCCGACTGCACCGACTTTTATTTGCATTTTTCTTATCGTTCAGTTAAATAATAATTTCACAGAAAAAAATATAACTTTTGAATAGAAAGAAGTAAGAGAATAACATTCGCTTGGGGCTTATAGTTATTGGATCAAGCAAGTACAGACAAAAACAGTTAGTCCTTACAACAAATTAGAACGCAATATAGTCGAACAAAACCAAGTTATTTAAGTACACTATAACGTATCGTCAAATGCAATTCTTCGCCTAACTTTATTATAAAATTCCTGTATTTATATTGTGTTTGATAAACTTGTCCACAAAATCGTATAAAAATGTAATTTTGAAATATCTACGTTATATACACGATATGGTGAATGGAATCGAGCTCGAACAACTAAGAGCATTATAGTCGGGCAAGGTCGGCCATTAAATAGCCTAAAAAAAATTATATCTTGTTTGTATACATATTTTACATGTAAGTATTTAAGGGGAAGCGGGCTCAATACGCAACCTAAT
The DNA here is from genome assembly GCA_000688735.1 of Glossina austeni. Classification (NCBI taxonomy): domain Eukaryota; kingdom Metazoa; phylum Arthropoda; class Insecta; order Diptera; family Glossinidae; genus Glossina; species Glossina austeni. Next base: position 1,349,173 of record KK502438.1, on the reverse strand, counting down.
GTAATATAAGTTTAATCCTTACATAGAGTAGGGTCCAAAAATAGGCCTAGATGGTCCGAATTTCGTAAAGCCCATTTTTGTATGAAATTACTATAATATTATGGGTCAACTTAGAATTTTCTGCTCTACAAAGGATCAATTTTCGTGAAAAGCCTTATTTGATTAGGATCCAAAACGTACGCCGAGATGGTCCAAATTTGGCACGGTTAATTTTCCTATGTTAAATTACTATTATGATATAAAAAATGATCACTTTTTGTCGTATGAACTTAAGTTTTTATTATATGAGTAGGGGTTCAAAAGTTGCCCTAAGTTGCCAGAGTTTTCATAAAAATTTAAAATGCCGAAATACCACTACTTAGCCATTTTTGCCGAGAAATTTTGAAACTTACAATTTTCAACCATATAACGACTTTTCAGAATAGCGCGTTATATGGGGAGTGCTAGAAAAAGTGGACTGATCTGAACCATTTTCAACAGCGTTTAGCGTTGGGTCAAAAAACGTATCCATTAAAATATCTCAAGACTGGCCACGTGCAGCTTAAACAAAAAAATGTACATGGACAAACATCAGACGGCCAGGCAGGCTTACATCACGATTCTGAATCGATCGGTAGAATAATAGTTGGGTCTATCTTAAGCTATCGTCCGTTTACATACGCCCGCACTAACGTAATATATCCTGTATCGATGTAAATATACACAAAAACAAATGGTCTGAGGAAAAAGCTTGCGCAGCTTGCGAACGACAAATACATCAGAAACAACGATAACAAAATTAATATAAAATCAAATTAATTTTTTGAGTGATTAATGAAATGCGGAAGAATAACTTCAAAGAAGATACATAGGGAACTTCATTCACGCAATAAAACAAAGCAGAAGGACAAGATTTTAATTAGGACAAAATAGGCATAAATTAGAAAAATGATTTCTAAATTTAAAATAAATTTTCTTTATTTCTGCTTATGCGCTTTTCTTCTTTTTTTTTTATTTGTCTTTATAATGCAAGGCCATATGGGAGCCTGACATAATGAAACTTCAATTTTTCGGACTTTTCACAAAACTTTATGGGAATTTTTTTTTTATTTATATTGTTGACACATAATCACACACACGTATTTGACACATTTTCGGATAACGTAAGAGAATTCGGAGGGTCGATCGAAGCCGTTCTATGGCTTACAAAAGATTTCTTTTCCGCCAATGTCGATGTTCCTCTACTGCCAAATAATATAATATGAGCAAAGGAACCATTCCGCCTCACGTGTATATTTTGCTCAACAACGTTTGATTATTCAATAAAAACATTTTACTTACGATATGTTTTTTTTTTTTTGGGATATTTAGTAAAACTGATTAGGCCGGTTAGGCGATAAACCCAATAAATCCAGTAGATTGATCAGTTTTTATTATTTGTTGCTCCTTTCCGGTAAATCAATGATAGCGACGGTATATTATGATGTACGAAAAGATAGATGCTATACAGATGCGTTGATTACAAGCTTTCACGAATTAAGAGTAATAATTAGACAATTGGAGGAAAAAGTAACAAAAAAGAATTCATTTACTAACCTTTTATAGATTTAAAATTTTTCGTTTTGATTCAAATGTTTATAGGTAAAAATAGGTTTTGTTTATTAAATGCAGCTCTGTTTTCTTCTATAAATGCAGCTCTAAATAACCAATACTAACGCAAAGCGTGAGCAAATTTTACTTACACCTGATTCGACAGTTTTGAGAGAGCCTTTCTCGCACCCCTTATGCATACACATATAAGAAAAAAGCTCGAACGTCGAAAATGAAATCTAGTTACGGCAATACATAATCAGTACGTAGATAAATAAGCTTAATACTCAAAAGAAATGATCATCGTTTTGTCTCGTGCGCCTTTTTTCTTTTTATTTCATTTGTGTGCATGCACACAGAATCATATGATTTGTCAATTTTCATAAAGTTTTGTAAAAACTTGGCAAAGTCGAAGTCCCAACCCGAAAATCGGAATAACTTCTGAGTGCGTCAGTCCCTATAAGCGAAGCTTCACGTGTCTGTCCCCTATGGTGTGCCGCAACACCAAGTCAGCAAAGTTGAAATCCCATCCCGAATATAGATATAATCTATCGTTGTGTTTAAGCCCTATAGATCTTCAATTTATATACCCATGTATTTATATTGCTGTTAAGCACTTGCGGTATATTGAAAGCTTTACAGTTAAGAGCTCGAAAATTTGAAAGCAATGAATTGGGACATGACTTTGATTGATCTTGACCACAAGATAAGCGAAACGAACTTAAAAGTCAAATTGATCTGTTTAATCAGCAAAATGAACAATAGATATAAAGGCAAATAAATAAATTCTTCATGTTTACAAGCCAATATATACTGTAAGTGCTGTTAGAAAAAACAAAATGATGTAAATAGATTTTATTATTTAACGTAATATATAGATAAAAAATTGACAACAAATCAATTCCCTTGCAGCTCGATACCTGACAATATTCGGCAAATATTGAATATTTATACGTTATGTTTAGGGTGGGATCGACGACAACAGGTGTCCCATATATGTAGTTAATAGACTCTTCTTTACTTTCGGATGCTAAGTAATAACATTCAACAGGTACACATGTATTTCGTGTCGCGTTCAATGCGATTTATGCAGCTTGAAGTCGTAATGATACGTTCAAATATTGAAATTATTTCACACACTAATATGCACGTGCAGTATGTAAACAAAAACAAATCATTAGTCGCATGCGCTAGCGCACGCGTGCACAAGAATCAGAAAAGTGCAAATAATAAATTTTATTATAGCAAAACTGTAGGTCCTTCTATAACATATGTTATGGGATTGATAAGTTGAGAGCGATATGAAAAAAGGAAGAAAGGACTATTTTAATAAATTGCATTAAACTCGGTATAGACACACACGACAAGTTTTCTACACAAGAGCTAATTTTAACGAACAATATATATAAATACATCTATATATATATATATATATATATGTATACATATATATACGTATGTATACATATATATATATATATATATATATATATGTATGTACATATGTATATACGTATGACCGTATAAAAAATGTTTTAAAATTTCTTCAATAATAATTACAAAAAAAAAACAACAATTTTTTGTTCAATTTTCAAGAGTGTTCCTAGAATTTTTGTTTTTTTACAAAATTTTCAAAAATGCTTGATAAATAAAAAGTGATTTTCGGAAGAAGAAGAGAAATGTTAAGTGCTTTTTAAATTAATTATAAAAAAACAACAACAAAAGTAAAACCTTTTTAATACTCAATGCCAAATAAATATGCTGTTGAAAAGTTGGAATGTGACGATTTTCACAATAATTTCTTGTTTTTTCATTTTGTATCCAAATGGTGCCAATTTTGTGCCTGGTGAAAAAATCAATTATAATCTGTAAATATTCTCATAACTTATGATACTATAATTGTTGTGCTAATTATAATTATTCTCAATAAAATTCCATAGTGTGCATTCTTGGGCCGATAAATTAGGCATGGAATTATTTCATTTAGGAGATTTTATAACGCGTCGTAAAGAAGTTCAAGAGGTATGTAAAGCTATTTAATATTTTATAAACTACATATTAATTGCATTATTACCGGTTTTATGTGTGAAGTCATTCAGTGATACACAAAATTATTGATTTTTCTTTTTCCTTTTTTTTTTTGTACTTAAATGAGTTCGAAGTTAAAATATAATATTTTAGTTTATATTTTTCATTCAATTTCTCGATCAGATTATGCATATGCATATATATAGAGGGGAACGGATTATATGGTTTTTTGTTCCGTTGTCTCTTTATAGAGTTTTAAACAAGCACAAGTTGTTTCAAGATCTGGTGCAAAAATTGTGGAAAACATGGCTAATGAAATTAAGACCATGATGGATGCGAAAATAAGTGCTGTTCGAGTAAGTTTTCGATTCTTGTATGTTTAGATAATATATATAAAAATTTTCTAATAACTTTTTTTTTTTTATTTATTCATATAAACGAGGTACGAGGTATATTCAAAAAGAAAAAGAAAATAAGGTGACTTTCGATTTTCGAATTTTTTGTTTCTGTTATGTTGGTACATATGTCCACAACATATGACAAAGTTCTGCCACTATTAAGAAGGTAAAGATCGCATCGCTACTCAAGAGCTCAAGCGTACAAAAGAAATGTTTCGATGATTGGAAAAAGCTCAAAAGACTCAATTGAATTATACCTAAGGATGGTTACTTTGAAAGGGACAAAATAGATAATGATAGATAAATAAATATTTTTTAAGAAGCCCACCGTTTTTTTTTTTTGAACACACCTCGTACATATTTATGAAGTATAATTTATATTTATATTCGAATAAAAAACTTTATTACCGATTAATTTTAATGAACTTAATCAGCGTATAATGGATGCAGCTGAGAATACTGCGCTAACGAATGAGGAAGCCGATAAATTTTTTTCATATTATAATGCAAAAGATATGATTGAACCGCATGAACCTATGCCCACGGAGCCACCACGCGAGCTGGACGATGCCGGAGGGCCAAAAATTTGGGTACAGCCCAAACGAATTGTTCTAACACCCAAAGCTGAATTCTTTGATACACCCGTTAATTTAACAGTCAGTTCAGTTCATATACCGACCAATGTTTATGATCGAGGTTTGAATTCAACGTTTTTGTTTTTTTTTTCTCCCCTAGCTTTTCTTATTTAATATGCATTTAACATATTGTTATGCTTAAGAGTTATTATTTTATTTCACGCAACAAATAAAACTTTTTGCTTTGCCTTTATTTTGAAGCTACAAGTTTTGTTTGAAATTCTTTATCAGAGAGTATGCAAATGTTTTCGTGCCCAGAATAGTACCTAAAAGTATGCTAATGCGAATGTTAAATGCACAAAAGCGATTGTATAAAAAGTTCTGGTAAAGTGTAAACTAATATCATATTATTTTTGTTATTTTTTCTTTGTTCCCTTCTTTCTATCTTTCAACACAACTTCCACGTCGCGCTAAACCTATTGCTTGCTTGCTTGGCATTTCGATTATTCACGTATTTGTTAAAATATTCATTGTAAAGGAATTGTCGCTAAATGACAATTTATTCATTTTACAGGTAGCCTTCGAATGCCAAATGGGAGAATGCAAAAAAATGTTGTTAATAAAATTTTGTAAAATTTTTGAAATTTTTTTCTTGCACCGTTTGCGGTTACATTAACTATGCGCGAATGAATGCAACGTCCAGAAATACCTACCTATTATTTATTATATTATGCGAATCGATTCGGTCAAAAACGATTCCGAACTTATGCGAAAATGAGTGGCTGCGAATGATTCATTCGACGCCTATTCGTGTTTTTCTTTTTATACCTTACACCACTTGTGGGTATATTAAGTTTGTGCGGACGTATGTAGAACACTGCAGCGCTTAAAATCGATCCACCTTAGAGTGCAGAAACATTTTCTGAATCCATCTAAGCTTGTCTGGCCGTCTGGTGTCTACCCATGTATTTTTGTGCTCAAGCTACGCGTTGCAATTTTCGAAATTTGTTTTATGAAATTTGAAAATACTAGCGTGCCTTAATCCAACGGTAAACGCTATTGAAAATGATTCTGATCAGTCCACTTTTTCGACTACTCCACATACAACATCCTGTTTTGGAAAATCGTTATATGGAAAAAATTTCATTTTTCAAAATTTTTCCACAAAACTGGCTAAGAAATACTATTTCGGCATTCTAAATTGATATGAAAAGTTTGGACCGGCTGAGGCAATTTTTTGAGCTTCCTCTCATATAACGAAAACTGAAATTTATATTTTGATTAACCCCTCATACCAGGAGAAGCAAGTCTTTACATTCCACCAATGTATAATTTTTCGTTTGTTATGACGAGAATAAAACAAGAGTTTTATTAGACGAAGCTTCGAATCCGCGAAATGGAATTGGTTATACTCTACACCGCTTGTAGTACAGGGTATATTGAGTTTAATACCCAGTAGGGTTTAAGGTGGACTCAACTTTTATTATACCGATCATCATTTTCTCAATCGATCTAAACTTGTGTGTCCGTCTGTCTGCCTTGTTTCCTTGTGTCTGATTGGACGCAGTTTTGGATATATTTTGACGAAATTTTGGACATTGACGTGTTTTGGTCCAAGGACGAACGCTATTGAAAATGACTCGAATCTTGCCCCTTTTTCGACCACTCCCCATATACGGCTTTATTTTGAAAATTTTTGAAATTTGCAAGGGTAACTGCAAGGTATAATAGGTATGTACAGTATAGGATATTTAATAGTGAGCCGTACCTCTCTACAGTGTTTTGATATAGCAAAATAGCATTATCGGAAATTGGCCAGTAATAGGTGGTTTAAATAGTTCTCCCAACTATCAAATCGTCTGCCGTATTGTAAAGCCCGTTTTAGAACAAGACCGTATTCTGAAATAGTCCCGCTATATGAAGGTTACCTGTGAATGTTGTGTAAGTATATATATAAACTCGCAAGCAGGCTGGCAATTATATTCATATCGGAAATTTCCGATTTTAGAATGAAAATACCTATCTTTGATACCCAACACATACACGTATAAAAGTGGCGAGATATTTCGCCGTTTGTAGGTAAAATTGTAAGATTGCTGACCTTTAAGATGCCTCCAAGTAATGTATCCTTTATTTAGAAATCGAAGTTTGCTATTGATTGCAAATAACAAGAATGAAATGGTCAGTCCTATTGTTACAATAAACTTCGTGATAAATCTATTGAATATTTGTGGAGCATTCCAAATGAATACATGCTACGGACTCTATGTTATGGTTAATTAACAATGCGATTCTGCGAGGATTATACCTACTTATGAACTTGATCTTCAATCTTGCACTAAGTCTGTGTATGTTAAGTTTCAACTTTCCGTCTCAGCTTCGCAACGACAGACGGCAAATAAGCCACACGCATAGGACTGAATCGAATTGAGAACTTACGCTGATTAAGTATAATATTTCGTTATATTAGGTCTCTAATGCTGATGAGTTGTGAGTTTCGCCTCCTCCTACCGAAGGGATACATAAAATTTATAAAGTTATATTCAATGAAAACAATATATATATATATACAATATTTTTCATGATTGTCCCGTTCGTAACACTGAGAAATAAATATCAGAAGGGAAATAAAATATAAATACATTCAAAGGCCAGCAGAAGCTTTTAATCGATGTGGTTTTTTTTTCTTGGCTTTTTAAATGCTCACAAGTCGAAATTTTGTGTACACCCAACTCTTTTTTTATATCGTCTTTTTTTACATGAATTTAAAATAGCTCGGTTCACTGATAAGAACAAATGCACTCTTTTACGCGAATTTTTTCTTTTAGCACGAATCTGGAAAAAATTGTTCTTTAAGCTCGAAAGTTGTGCTTGACTGACATCTGGCATCACTACTGATGATAGCATTTTCCGTTCAGTCCGTAATAAATGTGCACGCTTGTTCATCAACTAGCGATAAATTGTTGCGAAATAGTTTTTTATTCCTAATTTCAATTTAAATTTTTCCACGTTGTACTAATGGACTGAATCTTTGCTATATAGTAAGGTTAATTTTTTTTAATTGTGTATGGATCTCATTATCATTTCTATTACGTACGGTTTTCTCATCTTATACGATTTTTTAAACATGAAAAATTTACCTTATCTTGCATGTTTTTTTTATATGATTTTTTTTGCACGATTTTCTAAAGAAGGTATCTATCGTATAAAAATTGAATTGGGTGTACTTGTTTCATATATTCAGTGCCCTTTCTTTGGTATTATCAGGCCCAACAGATGTTTTAAGAACTTATCTAAGAATACATACTAAGTGTTGGGTATGCAAGGTTCGCGCTAAGCTTTACATAGCTTTATTGGTTTTGTTATTATGTCTTTTATTTCAAACTTACTTTTTTTTTATATCGCTTTCATCTGTGTACACACTATGCTATATACACTTTTGGTAAATTTTAAAAAATTCAAGTAAAATATATATATATATATAGATACAAATATATATGTATTTTATTCGTTTTATAATTGTTTAGCGACGGAAACTATACGAGCTATACAATGGTCGGAAAATTTAGACCAAATCTTTCGGGATAATTATAAAAAAGATCCAACATTATCGTGGCAATTCTTTGGTAGTTCGACCGGCTTTATGCGTCAATTCCCGGCATCGAAATGGAAGACGGAACCGGTCGATCTGTACGATTGCCGGTTACGTTCATGGTTTATGGAAGCGGCCACTAGTCCAAAGGATGTTATTATCCTATTGGACGGTTCAGGCTCTATGACAGGGCAGAGGCTAGATATCGCAAAGCATGTTGTAAACACACTACTTGACACGTTAGGTACAAATGACTTTGTGAACATCTTCACCTTTGGCGATGAAGTAAAGCCTGTCGTTGGATGTTTCGAGGATACACTTGTCCAAGTATATAAAATAATTTTGGTCTGGTTTTTTCATTTGTCTTATTTTTTTTTTTTTTTGTCTTTTTTTTAACAAATAATTATTATTATTTAATTTCTTCTATATTAATTAATATAATTTACTTTCACATTCGACTATAATTGCAGCAGATTAAAACTGCAATAGACTGACGAAGCGCAACTGTTCTAAAATAATTTTCTAAATTAATTTAACTTGTTTAATTGAAAGAATTATACGAAGTGATTCAAGTTCCGTCCTGTTCTGAAGATTAGCTTCCCATATAGATTTATAATGAAGATGGTACGACAAAGGGATTTTTTTGAAAAATGAAGAGAAAAATCAAAATGGACAATCGGTGACTGCGATTGCGCAGTGATTTCTGTTCAACTCAACTGGGACAGCATAACTACAATATTAGCTAATGCAGTATGGTATTAATTGCGGTCTTTCTTCATAGCATAGCTCAATAGCATATTACTCGTATTTGTACCAACAAGCTTCTATGAATCGATTTCTTGTCTTTATCGCTTTCCATTATTATTAATACTACAACGAAAAAGAAGAAGAATATTCTTCGATTCTCTTTATAACCTTGTCTTATGAAGTTGATAACTATTTAACGAATCGAAGTTTGGCATTCATTTACCAGGAAGGAGAGAATTAATGTAGCGACTTGTGTAGTGATTTTTTGAAATTACTTCTCCTTCTCCTCCTCTTCCTGATGTGAATAATAAAAAAAAAAAAATCACAATTTTACTTTTGTTTTATATGAAAAAATTTTCATTTGCTTTACTTATATATGAAGTGATATTTTATTTTTTATTTGTTTATAAAATTATTATTGTTATTATTTTTGGTTTTGTTTGTATTACATAAAATCTAATATTTATTATATAATTTTTAATTCGATATTAAACTTTAACTCTTTTTTCTGTACTTTTAATCCTTTTACATGCACATTCATACATATGCACAACACTATTATACATACCACATACAACAATTATCACATCAATGTTCATAAAATGCGTGTGTGTTGGCAAAATTATATTACGCCTACATAATGAAAATATGAATGATAACACAATTTATGAATGAAACCAAAGGCAAACCTTGGTAACGTCCGTGAGCTTAAAGAGGGAATTGAGTCAGTTAAAACCGCCTCGATTGCCAATTTTTCCGCTGCATTAACGAAAGCTTTTGAGGTTTTGGAACAATACAAATTGGATCAAAGGGGCTCGCAATGCAATCAAGCGATCATGATAGTTAGCGACGGTGCTCCATTTAGTTATGAAGAAATTTTCGAACAATATAATTGGCGTGAGTTGCCTTATAAGCCGGTACGTGTTTTCACTTATCTCATCGGTAAGGAAGTGGCCGATGTCAAGGATATTAAATGGATGGCATGCGCCAATCAGGGTTACTACGTGCATTTAATGGATACAGCAGAAGTACGTGAAATGGTCTTGAATTATATACCGGTAATGGCTAGACCTTTAGTATTAGGCCGTCATGATCACCCAGTTATCTGGACACAGGTTTACGCTGATTTTGTGGTAAGAATACAATCCATATGCTATCACCTCAATATGTTGCATTAGAAATTTTTCTTTAAATAGAAAAAACAAAATAAAAATATAAAAAAATGATTACGATTTTAATGGATTTTTAAAAATTTTAAGGATTTAGAAATGTCCGATTACCTGTGGCAAATGAAACAAAACGAAGATCAACGTGAAGATATTTTGGAATATCGTAGGATAGGATTTCGTATGTTGGAGCCACTGGAAGTGCGGCGTCGCGAATATCGACGAATGAAAGAAGTATAACACACTTAAAAATATTTCTTAGCTTATTTGTTTGTTTGTTTTTTTTTTGTTTTTCTTCTCTTGCAGTATATATATATAAAATTTTTGTATATTTTTAGGCCTGGGATCAGCCTACCGATTCGGAAGCATATCAATTCTTGACCACCGTATCTATGCCCGTTTACGATCGTCGCACGAATGCGGTAAGTTTCAATGAAATCCCTTTATCTCTCCAAACAACACTCTCTAAAACTTCTCTTTTATTATTATACACACTCTTCTTAAATGAATCTTCAAAAACATGTATAAAACACTACTTGTATGTATTTTATGCAATACAATCAATAAACGCGCTCACACATACACACCCTGTACATACATATATTTATAATGAACTGTGACGTAACATAATTTCTAACAGAATATCACCGAACTGGTTTTAATAAATGAAGCTCTCTGGGAATTACGTACACGTGAGGTATTAGATCAGTAAAAAAAAAAAAAAAAAAAATAGAAAAAAAAAAAAAAAATAAATAAAAAAAAAAAAATATTAACAAAAAGTAATGAAATTTAAAGTAAATATTTCTGCTGAAGATATATAATATTATTTATGATTATTTATAATCAAAGTTTAGTGATTTATATCATAATTAATTGATATACTCGTATTACTTTACTGCTTCCTTAAACAAAAAAAAAAAAAAAAATAAAAAAAAAAAAAAAAAAAAAAAAAAAAAAAAAAAAAAAAAAAAAAAAAAAAAAAAAAA